>RHDR01000354.1:0-31339 GCA_009806295.1 Davidsoniella neocaledoniae
TTTTTTTTTTTTTGGCTAACAATTGTCGACCTATATCTTCTCACACATTTACCCATTATCATCATCACATTATTATTTTTTATTGTCCTTTTTTTTTTTCCCCATAACTTTATATTGTGCTTATATTTGCTACCCTTTTCTTATCCCACATCTTCCCTTCTTTGTTGTTCTATTCCTTTCTTTTTAAACTTCTTTATTCGTCATGTTTTAACAGATTTCCTGTCTAGAATAATATGATTTTAATATCATTAGACTTTCTTTGTATGAAGAAAATAATAAAATTATGTATAAAAACACCAATTGTCTTGATTGTAAAAGGAGCAAAAGCAGTGATCATGAGAACTATAATTGAGAATAACTCATAGTGTATAACTTGCTTTAATTGAATAAAATATTTGGAAAAAAAATGAACCTATATACTACATGTAGATGACTACTTTTTTTTTACAGTTTCCCACCCGAAGATCATCTTCACCCATCATTACAATCCTAGCATTCAATATAAGATATGCTTAATATGATATACTAAGAACACAATTACTCAGTAGAAGATAGAATCGGCACCTGCTCTGCACTCTGCGAAGTACTAGCAACCGCAGTGCTGAAGCCCTCACCATCAACATTATCCGAAGACGGAATTGTTGCGTATCCTCTCTCATTGACGACTTCATCACGCACGAGCTTATGCTCTAGGGGTTCTGACAGGCCATACCATGCCACAACAGTCAAGCCAAGCACACCCATGATACTGGTAAAGCCAAGGGCGATCCAACCCTTGGGCGTGAAGCCCTCCGGCAACGATGGCGGCGGTCTGCGTTGGCCCGAAAGGTCGAGGAAATCGACTGCATTACCGGCCGCGTTGCCCTTGGTGCGCACGCCGATAGTTTCGCAGACGGCAAGGTGATCATCTGGGATAGAGATAGTCTTTTGTAAGTCGAGGGGTGCCTCGACGAAGGTGGCGACCAAACCGGAGGTTACGTGCCATTCGATGTGGCAGTGGAAGAACCAGATACCCGGATTATCGGCGACGAAACGAATCACCACGTTGCCTTCGGGCCAGACGACGACGGTGTCGCGACGAACGGGTGTCTGAATGAGATCTTCCTCGCTGAGATCCTCGTCGGCGAATGTACCGGCTTCTTCTTCCGAGCGGTGCACGATTTGGAACTCGTGGCCGTGGAGGTGGAATGGATGCTTGCCGGTGTCTAAGTTGTTAAGTACGATTTCTACGACTTCGCCCTTTTCGAGAATGAAAGGGTTGGTATACTCGCCGTAGATGCGGGCATCGGTTGCAAGTTCACCAGCAGAAAGTGCAGTGTAGAGTGATGGCACACGTGGGGGCTGGTATGTGATGTTGTTGAAGAAGGCGTAGTTGGCACCGTCTAGAAGATTGTCCATCATCACGTCCAACTGCACATGGCGGGCAACGTTGCCGAAGATGGGCTTCTCGTCATAGGGCACGAGGTTGATATCATCGAAGAAGTCAAACTCGGCTATTTCAGCGGGCTTTGGTAAGGACTTGGCAGCATCATAGACGAGCCAGCCGGTCACATTGTAATTGAGGTCAGCGGGTAGCACATCGAAGAGCTCGGTGTCCATGCTGGCCATAATAGGGAAGTTGGAACCGGCAGACGCTTTAGTGGTCAGCAGCACACTGTAGCGTTGAGCCACGGAAAGGTAGAGCATGTCTGCTTTGGTGGGCTTGGTGTACTGTCCATCTACCTCGACAATCTGCATATCGTGACCCTCGAACCAGACATACTGGGCAGCCAGTGCACCCATGTTGATGAGCCGCACTAGATAGGTTTTGCCAGGCTGGACGGGAACTTGCAGATTCTGGGTGTCATTGATCAGGGCAGCTTGCGGCACAGGTTCGGCACCGGACGGGTTGAACTTGGTGAGGAACTGCGGGTTGAGCGCCTTGACTGAGTCATGATACCAGTCGGAGAGAGTCAGCACAATCTCTTCGTCGTACTGACCCAGGAAGGGGCTGGCGGGATCGTGAATGATCAGCGGCCCGCGCAGACCATCGGGGTACTGGCCCTTGTGGTGAGAATGGTACCAATAGGTGCCGGGTTGTTGAAGCTACGAGAACATGTTAGTACTGAGGTGACGGACGTCTATAAAAGGCTATGAGAGAGAGAGAGAGAGAGAGAGACCCTACAGTGAAGCGGTATGTGAACTTGCCGCCAGGAGGAATTGCGCACTGCGTGACCTGTGTCGGGCCGTCCATGTGGACAGTTCCGTTCATGAATAGGCCATGGAAATGCAGAGCCGTAGACTGGTTCTTGAGGTCGTTTGTGACGTTGATGATAACCTCGTCGCCGACAGTGCCGACGATGGCGGGAATCGGCCATTCGCCGTTGATGCCAATGACGGAGCGCTCAAAGGCATTGTCGGGATTGGCCTGAGTCCAGCCGATGTGGAAGTCGTACGAGATGGTCTCGGCCACGACCAGCGAGGCCGTTGCTAGCAGCGAAGGCAGCTGCATTCTTTATATACGGGTAGTGAGTGTATATATGGCTGTGAATAGTTTGCGACACATCCGCTGGTCGGACCGCAACTCACTTTTTTTTTTATACTGAATCAACTTACGCAGCCTTGGGGAGCAACAAGGCCGACGTTTGTTGAGGCGGCGAAAAAAAATAAAAAATAAAGGTTTTGATGGTTGACGAAAATATAAAGCAAGACAAAAAAATCTTTTCTTTTTTTTTCTTTTTTTTTCTTTTTTTTTTCTATGCCAGTAAGTTTGAAAACAGAAATCAGGTGCGTCCAGAGCTCCAAATCCCAACTCAGTAGGCGCGTCGCGAAGTGGATTCGTGAGCTGACTCAGCTATTTCCAGACTGTTTTTCTCCGTCAAAGCCTTGCTTGAGGCACAAAAAAGGGCGATGGAAATAAAAAAATCAAGCTGGATGGCTTATCAGATCTTTCTGCAGGAGATAATCAGGACAGGCACCGACATGCAGTGTATTTTTGACATGCATGCAGAATTTACGAGAACAGAAACCTCGGGCGCATTAGGAGAAATGTGAAAGGGCAAATTTTGGATTGCAGTGGCCTGTTTATTTATCCTGCATTTTGCTATATCTGAATGTTTAAGTTTTTTGTCGGTTGCAGAATGAACTGTGGATATCGATGACTTTGGATGTTCTAGAGGCGGACAGGCGGATGGGAGGCTGGATATTAGTGGGCTGTTTACAGGACAGGCTTGATGCGCTAAAGACCATCGGGTCAGTTAGTGGTTGGGCATACATATACTTGCAGAATAGTTGGCCAAGACAAGCAGAGACCACCCCGCCTACGCCGTCTATTTTGACCGATACTTTCAACTATTTGTACATAATAGATATAGGCACCTTGTCTGTTATGAGACGTTGGTATATTGCGTGAAGCGGCGTGGTAAGAATAGCCGTGAATGGCCACAGGATCGCTGATTGATTAGATCAGGAGGCCGAATTTGCGCAAGTTATTGGTAGGCTGCTATCCACTGCAATTAATATATAGAGTAATATGTATATATTAGGTGGCCTGACAAAGGGACCTTTTTTCTTTAGTATTGTTTCCAGGCTAGGAAGCTTCACTTAGATGGAACGGGTTAGATTAGGTTGGGCGCCACAGAGAAATAGTCCATGTGAATAGGATGCGAGTCTGTGCCCAAAGAAGCACAGCATGCTAGTAATGGGTCATGTATGTTTCTGATGGCCGGCTGTCTGTCAGGCCTGCTAGGAGAGCCGAAGCTACGCCTATGACGTGCCTGTCGTCGCCGCCGAGCAAATAGAAACAATATGCCAAGATCACGAGGCACATACAACTCTTATGTAAAGAGTGGAAGCGACCGAATACGACAGGAGCTTCTGGACGAGGGTTGGTTGGGATATCGTGGTTAGTTCTTGTCTGGCATATGAACCATTGGAGATGGTTCGATGGATAGAATCAATAAGATTCCCGCAGGAGTCCTTAATCCTCTAATGAGTCTAGATCAGAATGCCGCAAGAGCTACAGGATTGGATTAAGTACATAATTATATAGCTGTGAAGCATAGCGTTGAAACATAATGTTGTGTCTACATTCTGGGCGCGGGGGGCTTGGTAGGATAAAAGTGGGCCTTAGCGACTGGGAGATGATCTGATAAGATTTTGCTGCTGTGACAAACGTTCGTGAAGAGAAAGGACCCGCTTGTTGGACCTGAATTTATTTTATCGGCGAAGAAACCCAAAGCCGATCCATGCTTCCCCTTCTTCTTTTTTTCTCTTCTGTCGCAACAAAAATTGGAGGATCGGGAAACTTTGCGCCGCGGGCGTTTTTCTTTTTTTTCTACCATTTTTTGTTATTGGGCTTGAGCATCAACCTTCTGACAAGCTTTTGCGATAATTTGGACTAAGTAGTTGCCTATAAGCGCAGAAGCTTTCGGTTTTCTTCTTCTTCGCAGAGGCAATTGCTTCGATTTTCCACCATCCACTTCACGTGAGATCTTCTAGAACATCATTCTTCTTCTCCCTTTATATTTAATCCTCCTTTTTTCTTCCTTTCCACATCCATCGAACCTGAATCGCCTCCCTATAATTTTTTTCACTGCCATTTGCCCGCCATGGCCGAGCTTGAGCTCTTTTCCGTGCCGGTTTTCCTGCTGATCTTCCGCGAAACGCTGGAGACGGCAATTATCGTCTCAGTGCTGCTGGCGTTCCTTAAGCAAACGCTTGATGTGCCCGATGCCGACCCTGCGCTATACAATTCGCTGCGGCGACAAGTACGTATCCGAGAGGCAATTTCTGTGTGCGACTTTGCTTGGGCTTAACTAACTGATCGCTTGCTTATAGGTCTGGACCGGTACGGCAACCGGCTTTTCCATCTGCCTTTTCATTGCCGGTGCTGTTGTCACGGCCTTCTACTCCTGGAATAACACCACATGGGACCAGAATGAACTGTACTACGAATGCTTCTTTTCTCTCTTTGCTTCTCTAATGATCACTTTGATGGGCGCTGCTCTGCTGCGCGTTGGTAAGATGCAGGCTAAATGGCGTGTCAAGTTAGCCAAAGCCATCAGCGCTCCGGTCGCTGTTGGTGACGGTGGCTGGATAGGCCGTATGCTGGAAAAGTACGCCATGTTCACTCTGCCATTTGTGACGGTGCTGCGCGAGGGTGTCGAGGCCATTGTGTTCGTGGCCGGTGTCTCGTTCTCCACCCCGCCGTCGTCTGTGCCGCTGGCGGCTCTGGCCGGTGTGGCCTTCGGCTCCCTGACCGGCTACGGTCTATACAGAGGTGGTTCGGGTGCGCGTCTACAACAGTTCTTGGTAGCATCTACCTGCCTGCTCTACATGGTTGGCGCGGGCCTATTCACCAGAGCCATCTGGTATTTTGAACAGCAGAAGTGGAATGAGGCTATTGGGGGCGAGGCCCAGGAGCTGGGTACTGGCCCTGGTTCGTATGACATCGACAAGAGCCTGTGGCACATTAATGTAAGTCATGATCCATCTTAGTTTTTGTATATCGGAGTACTAACTGTTTATATAGTGCTGCAGCCCACAGTTCGAAGGTGGTGGCGGTTGGGGTGTGTTGAACGCCCTGACTGGCTGGACCAACTCAGCCACGTACAACTCTGTGCTGGCTTATAACATGTACTGGGTATTTGTGATTAGCATGTTCCTAGTTCTGCGTTTCAAGGAGTTGCATGGCCGTTTACCGTTCACAAAGAAGAAGGTCGTTGCTGGCCACGCTTCTACTGATATCGACAACGAAGCTGATGCTAATGCGGATGCCGAGGCTGACTCTGATACTGAGACTGAGCCACGCACCAGCAGAGACTCTACTCGTGCTCTACTCACTAAGCGTGGCAAGAGCACCGAACGTGATATCTCTATTTGATTGCGATTGCACTCAGAGAAATGTGTTAGTGAATGGGGAATCTGATACAAATCTAGGAATCAGTTGGTATTGTTGAAAATAGGCATTAGAAATTTGAGTAGACAACGACATACTCTGTACATTATAGTCGAAACATGGTACTTTATTTATATTACTACAATCAAGAAAGCCAGTAAGTACGTGGCTAATCATAAACGCAATGACTATACTACATGCTATATTCGTGCAGTTCTTTTGGGTATATGTAAATCTAATCATCAAAGCCGCCAAACTCTTCATCCTTTGCCTTCTTCGACGCTTCCGATTGCTGGAGATTTTGCTGTCTGATTTTCTCTAGCATGGCCTCAAGCTCCATCTTCTCCGCCTTCTCTGCATCTGTCATGGTGGCCACACGCTTAGCCTCGCCCTTCTTTTGCCGCTTCTCTCTACGTTCTGACCGTACATCTTCGCGGCCAGTCTTAGCGCTCCAGGCTTCATTGTTTTTACGCTTAGCCAATCTATTCGCCTTAGCCTCTGCAGCCTTAGCACCGTTATCTGCCTTTTCTTCCTTGAGTGCTTCGAGACGCTGCTTTTCGCGCGTCTTGTCCTTGTAGGCAAAGTTATCCCAATCGATTTCTTGGTTGAGGAGTTTATCGCCTTGCCAAGTCTTGAGTTCTGGCATGCGTGGTAAGCGGAGCAAGCCCCATGCGGCGCCGAGGTCGGCCCAGTCGAGGTCTTCGGCGCGGAAGATGGACGAGGCGGCGTGTTTTGTGTAACTGCGCACCCATGAGACAAAGGCCTTTTGCGCCTTGTCGTATATTGATCGGTCCGAACGAGCTAGTACCCGGATCGTCTCGGTAGCCTGCGCAGCTTCTTCGTCGGTGACGGTGACGCAAGGGTTCTCGAGGAGAGACACGGGAGTCTGACGGATATCCAGGAAGTCGCAGTATGTTTCTTCACGGCCGGCGTGAAGCATGACTACGGCGAGACCTTTGCGGCCAGCACGTCCGGCACGACCGTTGCGGTGAATAAAGACCTTGGGGTCTGATGGAGGGTCTATTTGGACGACTAGATCAACCTGGGGAATATCTAGACCGCGGGCTGCGAGATCGGTGGTGAATAGAATCACTGGCGACGTAGATGTGACGAAGCGCGTGAAGTTTCTCTCACGCACGTTGGTGGCGTGCTTGCCGTGAAGTGGGATAATGCTGAATCCCGCGGGGAGGAGTTGTGGAAGGGTGTGCTGGAAGTAGTCGACTTGGGCGCAAGTTCCCACAAAGATGATGGTCTTCAGTGGCGTCTTCTCGAGGCCAGACAGAAGCTTAGCTAAGGCCGGCAGCTTGTGACTAGCTGGAGTAGCTATGTACCGCATATCTAAAGATGTAGGGACTTTGCGATCTTCGATGATACCGCCATCTCGTAGGCTTTTCACACGCACCGAGATCTTGACGGGGTTGCGCAAGCCCACACGGATGATTTCGCTCACAGCTTCCGAGACAGAGGCACTAAATAGACCTGTACGACGTTGTTTAGGCAGCACACCGAGGATGCGCTGAATGTCTTGCTTGAAACCCAAGTCTAGCAGGCGATCGGCTTCGTCAAGCACTAACATCTCGAACGACGTCTGAGAAACGTGCACGTGACGAGACTGTAGAAGCTCCACAAGCCGACCAGGAGTAGAAATGATGACGTTTGGCGAAGCACGCATGAATAGGGCAAGATCGGCGGCTGGTGTCACGGCACCGCCGACTAGGAGTTGCGGGACAATGACGGGACCGGTGGAGGCAGGGCGTTTCTCTTCATTGTCGGGCTGGAGATATGACAGCGTCTCGGCTGATTCGGGGTGGAAGGCTAGTATAGACAGTAGCACTTGGTGAATCTGAGAAGCCAGCTCTCTTTTGGCATCGTTAGCATCGGCTGAATCGGGAGTTGGCAGCGAAGAGCCGGACCGGCGGGCCTTACCTGGTGGGAGAGATGATGATGGAGGCAATATTGTGCTTCTTGGTTGGTTCGCTAATGCCCAAGAGGCGCGCCACGATGGGGATCAGGAATGAGAGAGTCTTTCCTGATCCCGTGACAGCTTCGACGACAACGTCAGTTCCCTTCTTAGTGACCCATTGCGGCAGTACACTGGCCTGGACAGCGGTCATTTTGGCGAAGCCATTGGCCTCGACATAGTCGAGAATACATGACGGCAAGGACGGCTTGACGTTCGTCCAAACACGCGGGTCTGGTCTTTTTTCTTTTGACGACATGGCTACCGGATATTGACGGCAGAATGTAGAGGTAGGTTCTGGTTGTTCATCTTACCACACCAACAACTTCTACGTGGGTTTTGGCGTTCTACAGGTTATGCGATCGCAATGCGACTTCAAAATTTTGGCGGAGTGATAAGATAAGACTAGTACAGTCGGCAGTAGGGCATCGTTAAAGTGGGGCATATTATTTTTGCTTTTCTGTTCCAATTTTGACTAGACCTATTATGCATTCGGACACTTTGGATTAATGATGTAACTCTGATTACAGTGTTGCTCACACGACCTGGAAATAACAGTGATTGGCGGACTCGAGAGATATTGAAATGCCTTTATATATATATATGCATGTATGTATGTAGATTGACATCAAGGTCCTGCTATCGCTCAAATATGGGTATGATTATTCCAACTTCTAAATGGCCATGTGCAAAACGACAAGCGGACAATGAAGCAGCTTTCAAAGTGCATAAGGGAAGGATAAAAAGGGAGGCCGTGTGAGACACTTCATCGAGCATGTGATGAAAGGGCCACTATAAAATCGCTGGAACACAGCGAATAAGTGGAGAGAGCTCGACGGGCTTGTGTTTGTACGAGCTTGAATTCTCGAATTGGCAAGAGCTCGCTCTGGAAGGAACAGCGAAAGAATGAAGGAGGTTCTGCTTGGCAGAAAAAAAATAAAGAAATTAAAAAAAAATACATATGTAACAACAACAGTGTTGGCAGAGTTTTCACCGTCACTTCGCCTGGACATCCGATTTTGCTCTTTTTGTTTTTTTACCAGGTCGGCTTTGCTTAGAAGAGAAAAAAATGACACCATCTTCAGCAGCAAGAGACGCTGGCTCTTCTGATACCACTGATGCTGATGTATATCCAGTTACTGAGGCTGCTATAGTAGAGGCCGATACCGAGGTTACTGTAGGCTTGACTTCAGTAGGTCAAGCGGCAGCATTAGAAGCTGACGCTACACAGAACCAGATCTTCCAGGGTGTTCAGCACCAGCCAAGCCATCAAAATGATGAAGTCCATCGGACTACAGATACACAGCCAATGACATGCTGTGACGCCCGTCGTAATTCTGGCTCTCCTTTACAGTCTGTCGGCCACAGTGGACCAGCGTCCAATGCACACAATCCTGGTTCAGGCGATCGTCGCAGAGATTTATTAGCATTACAAGCGTTAGATGACGGCGCATCCTACGGGCCACGGGCATCTTTAGGCGTTAATACTTCTAATGCCCCTACAACTAGCTGCACACACAACTACACTACTACAGCCGAATCTAGCTCTAGCAGCATCAACAATAGCTATGACACCACGTCAATAATGCCGTGTGCAGAAACCGTTCCAGGTACTGTTCCAATTGCAGTTCCAGGCACCCATATTTTCCTTTTTCCTCCTCCTGCACACCACAATATCGGCCATCTGCATCCCCAGCAATCATCGTCATCATCACTGCCGTCTATTCAATCGCCTCTCATCACTTTAGCAGGGCCTGTCTCTACTGCCGCTGTCTCTGTCTCTGATAGTCCTCTTCCTGATTTGACTACGGCAGCTTTTGCTCCCAAACTACCGCAGCCCTGGTCGCTGTTCTTCTCGCTTCCGCTGCTCCATCATAGCCAGCGACCCTGCTACTGGCTTGGCACGGACAATTATAATCCAAGTCCTTCTATCGCTACTACTGCTACTGCCACTACGACCACTGTTAGTTCCTTTGGCCAGCGTCCGGCCCTTCCGCCATTTGTCTCGCGCCTAGTAAACTTGTGCACCAGGTCTTATTTCTTGCACACTTCTTCTTCTTTGTCTTGTGCCCGTCGTTCTCGTCGTCGTCGTCATTGCAGCAGGCCGTCGTCACGTTTATCCACGTTTCCTTCTTCTGCGCCTGCATCTGCATATTCTTCAGACTCAGATTCACACACAAATTCATCAACCATGGCTACTTCTACACGATCGCAACGGCGTTCGTCCAGAGCCCCTACTTCCGTCGCTGAGCCGCCTGCCACCCCGACCAAGACCTCCTCCTTTGCCGAGGTGGATTCTGCTGACTACCTGGGCCCCGTCACGCGCTCGGTAGCCCGCCGCAGAATCACTGCGACGCCAGCTGTTTCTTCTTCTACTTCTTCTTTCTCCCCTTCCACGCGCCGCCGTTCTCGTCGTCATAACCAACAAGCCGCTTCCTCGTCTACAGACTCCTCTGCTGACAGCATTGACGACTCTGACCATCGCGACGACAACGCCGACGATACTGCATCCTCTAGTGACTCTCCCGTCCGCAGCTCCAAGCCTATCGCTGTCGACACCATGCCACACTCCAAAAAAGAATCTCTTGGTCTTCTGGCCCCGCCATCACCAAGTATTTGGAATCTTGATTTGAGCCGCAGCCCGAGCCCGCTGGGCCTGATCCCAATCCACCGCAAATGGCATGGCTTCATCCACAAGCACGAAGTTCCCCGAAAGGTACTCCATGTATCTATTGGTTTCTTCTCGCTATGGCTCTATGTCAGCGGAACCCAAGCTACCAGCGTCACTCCATGGCTCATGGGCGCCTTGATCCCCATCACCATCACTGACATCTTACGCCATCGCGTACGCTCTTTCAACTCGTTCTACGTGCGCGCCCTCGGCGCTCTCATGCGTGAAAGCGAGTACACTGGTTACAACGGCGTCATCTTCTATCTTCTGGGTGCCTGGATCGTGCTGCACTTCTTCCCCAAGGACATTGGTCTTTTGGGTGTTATGCTGCTATCGTGGTGCGATACTGCCGCTTCAACCTTTGGTCGCGCCTACGGTCGCTACACCCCCAAGGTCCGTCGTGGCAAGTCTCTAGCCGGTTCTCTGGCTGCCATGTTCACTGGCATCCTCACTGCACTGTACTTCTGGGGCTACCTGGCGCCACGCGTTGGTTTCTTACCCGGTGATGAGAACTTCCCCTTCATGTTCACGGGTGAGCTACATTTGCCTGCACTTGTGGCCTCTGCTTTGAGCCTGACGCCCTCCCAGGCCACCATCTCTGGCAAGCTTGCACTAGGTGTCATGTCTGTTTTCACAGGCTTCATTGCCTCAGCCAGCGAGGTTGTCGATCTTTTCGGTTGGGATGACAACCTAACGATTCCCGTACTCAGCGGCATTGGAATCTGGGGCTTCCTTAAAATCTTTGGTTGATTAACTATCGCATGTTTTTTGTTTGTTTTTTCTACTTGCTGTCCTTATTATTTTCATAATTTTTTCTAAACTTTATCTCAATCCCTCTCTCTTGTCTATTCATTGCCATCTAAATGCATACATCTGCTACTAGTTACTATCATTTCACGCTTCGCAGGCACTCACTCATACATAATCCACCCCCTTTAATTCGGAGGCTTTGAATTTTCCACTAGCTATGCCTATTTGCAAGAGACTTCACTTAACCTACTACTACATATTACCAAGATACCCCTGAAGAAATAAATAATTTACAACCACTATCTCGCTGTTCCATATTATCCGCCCGTCCATCTGAACAAATTTCGTCCTAAGAAATAGATAGAAAAAAAAAATAAAAAAAAGGAAACCTATTGTAGGCGTCCGCATTACAGGCTTCAATTTCTCTCTCTCCTTAAAGCATGCACCAAGAGCCCGCTTTGACTGCAAAAAAGACTAATAAATCAATCTTTGATTGGCCCTCTCGAAGTAAAAAACTGACTAAAAACACGCGACCCAGAGAGAACAAGAGGAGCAAAAAAACAGGGCTCAAAAGCATATTTCACATGCCAGACTTGTTCATCTTTCTTAGCCTGGAAAAAAGCAAGTTCAGCGTTCTTCCATCCATGTAAACAACACGATAACGAAAGAAAAAGAAAGGATACAGCTCCACAAGCATTCCTTTCACAGCCTAAAGAGAAATCACATAGACAGAAAAAAAAAGATAGCCTGAATCTTTCAGTTGTGTTCTCTTTTTCTCTTGCTTGAAACATCCACTTTTATCGTGCGTTGGCGATGTTGTTGGCATGGAGGATGGAAAAAAATATATGCATGTAGTAGAGAAATTCGTCTTATATCGCCTCTATGGCCTTTATTTAGGCAGCTAGGGGGGGGTAAAGACTAGGATGAAGTTTTTTTCTTCTCTCCATTTGAACTTTCATATTATTCTATGCTTCATTCAAGTATACATTCACATTAATTTAGAGTGTACCTTCATGTTTTTGGCAACTTACACCTAAACGTAGTATTTAAGTCACTAATCACCCCTATTTTTATTCCCTTAATTATGTACGTACTCTTCTTCCTCAAACACATCTCCACCCCTATTTAACCTAGAGTCTATTTAACCTATATCTGTTCCATAACCTGAATAGGTAAAGTATGAATAAAGATGTATAAATTATTTGCATTACTTATTTTGATAAACTTACATGTAAAGCTAGGAGCGAATGCTCTGTCAAACTTGATGCGATATAGGGTTACTTAAATAGGGTTAATACAATATTCAAGTTTAATAGCTATGTAATTCTTCATATGTATACACAAAACTAACTAGCACGGATTAATTACGATTCGATATACCTATAAACAATTGAAGATGCTATCGAGTGTCAAACATGTATGTTACAACTTGTCCATTTTAATGGCGCCGAGAAGTTTTTGAAACTAGTGTTCATATATCGTGATTCGGAATCTTAACTAAGCTATGAAGCTAGAAAGCCTTTCGGCTTTAGATAATTCACCGGAATGCATAAACAGGTATATGATCTTCGTCGGCACGATTGTATGTAGTTTTATAGACATGAACATACATAGTTTACTAGTACGGACTATACTATATATGCATCGAATGTATAGTCACGGCCGCTGCTGTTGCGATAGAGAGATATTAGATGAGCGTAACAATGGTGCGTAAAACCAACGAACTCAGCATGTACCCAGGTGTTAGAGGGTATTATGGGTGAAACAGACGAGAATAAAAAGAGAAGAGGGTGCGGAATATCAAAGCTATATGATAAGATAATATAGGAAGAGACGTATAGGCATGGAAGAACACGTAAAGAAGGCGTTTTGGTGTGACTACAATGGCAGAATATGAGTAGAATACTTTGATATCATATGTAATAGTAGGTTAATATTGAATACGATAGCTAATAGTAGAAACAAGTACTAGAAGTGATTAAGAAGAAGAGTCGAGTCCCTCCAATATAGCCTCAATTGGTGGTTATAGGATAAACGACAAGTCAAAAACAGATCAAATTAGCATAAAATGCAATGAGTGTCTATAATGTAAGAAAGTATAATACAGGGTGACATAGATAAAGGTAGACAGAGTATAAGAACCAACCAGTAGCTCAAATACTAAGAACACCTGTAACAAGAATATTGAGAGAGTGAGAGATAGAAAAAGAGAAACGGCCTCCTCGTGCCCCATTCCAGCATTTAGCTCAAGGGCGACGAGAAGTTCCAACCTACTAAAAAAAGAAGACGAATGCAGGTAAGATCTTGAGACAGAACAACATATCTGAGGATTAACCATAACCTAAGGAAAGAAAAAAACTATAGGCTGACATGTATATAATAGTTAGTATTTTAGATGATTCATTATATCAGATATTGGATTTTAGGCTTCCAGGCGAGCTTGTTTATGGCTTGATGAGTTAGCATTTTAAAAGTCGCTGGGACTCGCTGTGACTTTATACCGAAGTTGACTATAGTATGTGCACATATTATAAATACCATATGTTCCTGTTTTCATGTTAAAATATATGCTAGTTTTTGGAGTAACGCCTTTGCGCCTAGTCTCGGCGTCTTGGGAACAACCTTTGTTGTGAGGCCGCTCATGTCGGGCCATGATATATGATTTGTAGAACCAAGCAAATATAACGTGTTATGCTTGGTAAGTTCAATATGAATCCTGCAAGAGAATGTAAGACTTAACATTAGCCTGACATAAAGCTAATAGAATAAAATACGCCGAGACAATACATCATGGACTGGCATTGCCTGTCCGGGGCTGGGAATCCCTATCTAGTACGTAGCGCCTTGATATGTATTACGAGACTGACCCCGAAAGTCGTTCCTTCCGGGCTTTTCTGTAAGTCCGTTCTGACTAAATGGTTTGTAACTATAAGCTAGCTAGTGTGATTCCTTGGTATCTTTAGCGAGAGGCTCGTTGACTTTCTCAACTGAGTTTTGAGGCCAACTTGATATGTGATAACTTGTAGCCATGCACGACAATAACAACAATGTTGTCATTGCATGACTATACATATTATTTCTTATATCTCGTGTTCAGAGCTCGATATAGACAGTTTCAATCTATAAAAAGAGTAATATTCGAGGAAAATAGTCATAGCCGTGGACAAGTTCAGCTCTCTAAGCTCACACCACATTGCCGGCCATCAATTCTAGACTTGGGCCGACAGCTAGGCGTCGAGAGTAAAACGCCTACATACTATATCTCGAGCCATCATGCAATCTGTGAAACTAATGCAAGGTAAATCAATATTAGCCAAAGCGCCCAATACGAGTAGATCAAGTGAGGCGGAAAACGCCGGGTCTGCCTCTCTGTATTCTTCTGACTCCCCGGCCGTATCTGTATTATATCCTGCACTAAATCAACGCCCAGAACATCTAGGGGAACCTTAAAAGACTGAATAAACGGAAGAAATCCAGTACATAATCATACGATGTGACATGTAAAGTCAAGACTAAGAATGGGTGAGCAACTGCGAGACAACATTTGAGGTGACTACTTCAACAATTGTGACTGGTACTTTTCTCTTGCAACTTATCATACGCTTGTTGTATCAATTTATGACACCAAACTATCTTTGTACGTATTTCCATTATCTCGTGATCCTTGATTCTATGTGAACTATCGATATCACACGAATATTGATGAGCATTTGATATCTATTTAAGTCACAGTATTCAAACACTAGCTAGTAAGGTATCGTCTATAACTGCATATCTGGCGATGAAAGGGAAGACGATAACTGATTTCTTTAATCTTCTTAGTGCTTGACTTGGAAACCAATCATGCCCTAGTCGGGGCAAACAAGTGCTGACTCGGGCAACTGCTGTGAGGGGTGGTTACACAACGGACTTGAGACCCTAGACGGACTTGTCACAATTAATTAGGTTTATTCTTTTCTTTTCTTACCATGTCGATATTTTACGTTAGGCGCTTAGACTTTGTGATGATACAATATTTCAAGTGATAGGCCGAAATTTGAAAGGCCTTTGGGCATGGTCCGAGCAGTTCTCCTTTTTCTCCAGTCTCGCAGAGACTTTAGTAAATGATAAGGCGGATATATTAGTGAACACATGCTTACCCCTACCTATAACTCAGCGTTTGTTTCTATCTACCTTTCGTTTGATTGTCATAACGGCATAAACAGATTTAGACATGTGCATGGACAAGGGCTACACGGCATGGAAGATGATTCACTTTATAATCTCTCAAACTTCGAGTTGTGTATACAGAGCCTTGTTTTATAGTGTAGAGTGCGTATCATTGGTTACAAATGTTCTCAAGTCACCTACCTTTTTCATAACTATAGCGCTTGCGAGCATCATGATGCTATGTCCAACGGGCCTGTCAAAGCTAAAAAGAACAGGAACCAGAACAAGACAGCGACATTGAGGCTAAGACAGACCTTGTGACGGGCGAGTTGTTTGCAAGACACAAGGATTACCAAAGGGTGTATACCTATGACTTATGTACGAAGTTGTATGAAGCAGGGCATTTTTTTGCGGCAATGGCGCTTTAGGGTCAGAAAGGAACAAAAGAAGTAGTACTTCGGGGATAAATATCCCGGGACACTAGGCAAAGAGGCTGATCTTGAGAGCAAGTAGAAAGACTAGTACGGCAAATCTGTAAGATTGGAAGAGAACATGCGGTGGCGTTTTTCGTCTGTCTCTGTATATCTTTCCTGGATTTTCTGATGAATTTCTTTTTTTCGGGTTGGCTGGTTGACTGAAAGCTTCATGCTCCTCGGGTCTTTTTACTCGTTATACGTTGAGTAACTACGTCAAACCTGAATTTCAACGCGTCCTACGCAGAGAAATGCTTGACTGGGCAAGGAAATAGACGAATGGGTAAAACTGGGATACACAACATGTCATAGCTAGCCAAGGTTCGGTGGTGGGAAGCCGAGCAAACACTTCCGTTTCAACGGAGGGGACTAGACGCAAACGAGTTATGGTTGGTTGAAGAAGCACAGCTTAGTTTCGGGCTCGTTCATACATACATCGTCATTTATGAATGCCGGTTGGCTGCACTGAAGTAGAGTGGAAAGGTGATATGTTGATGATCTGCTTATTACTGCCTCGGTCATATGTCCAGCTTCAGCCTACTCCTCCATAAAGATATCATATATTACAAGAACTAGCTCATCTTTATGCAAAGCTCTTTTTTCCTATAGCGAGCAGTCTGGTGTATATGGCAGTTTGATGATAAATCAACAAGTGACTGAAAAGCAAGAATCGGGTATCATATATGTAACAATAGTTTCTGAGTATGGCACAGTGCTAGCAGTAGCAAAGAACACGATATGCTAACATATGTCGTGTACCCAAGTTACATGAATATTACAAGTTTCGGGCAAGTAAACGGGCCAAACAAACAGCAGCAGACGGCCAGTAGCATGACCTGATATGCTGGCAACGAGACGATAGCTCTTGGTACTTGTTAATTTTTGATATACTGAGGTATAGCTCTATATAGAAGCGAGCCATATTAATTCAATATTACTACTAAGTCTATTAGTAGTTGGACTCTTGTCATAACTGTAACATGCTATACACTTGGTGCCCCCTACATGCATTTATTAGTGTCACAGTTGCAGATGTTTTGGTTTCCTTCAACTACTACTACTACTACTACTTAGTTTGAGGATATTATAGTTACTATATATAATTATACATAGCTACTTGTATTATAGATAAAATAGGCTGTAATATTTTGTAGTAACCTTGTTTGACCGCAAATTGAGGACTTGTATCAATATGAACAGTATAATGTCTATGACGACATTTTCTCTCTAAATATCAATCAAACAATCATCGTAACTCATATCAAAGGAACGAAATAAAAGGCCATTTAAAGGTGGCCACACTGTACCTTGTGATGAGAGAAATCAAGATCCTCCAAATGCATGCAAGCTCAAGCCAATCGTCAATGCCTAATGCAGAACACCACGCTAGACATTGAGAACTAATTAGTGAATAGTTTGTAGTTAGTCTGTGCTTGTTCTGGGTTATTCCCTGGAATAATGAAGGTGAAGTGATGTTTGTTTGTACTCCTTCTGTAGCCTGAATACTCAATATAGCCTAAACGATGGCCTGTTTGGGGGTAAATTCTCCTCTAAGATAGGTTACAGTTGGGTAGCAAGACCAGACCACAAAAAGAGAGATGGAGAGACGGTGTACATATATTTCTTTGTTTGGAAAACAACCAGAGTTAGGAATATAGTATGTAGTGATGTAGTATCGAAGGCCCTATGAGTTGTCATTCTAAGCACACTGTTTGTAGAGTAATTTAAACCAATTGGCGGCTTAGAACTTATAGTATAGTTTGTATTTACGGAACATGATAAACATAATTTCAGAAGCAATGTTATGCATAGTAAGAAATGCTATAACTGAAATTGTATATTTGCTTATGCCAGTATCAAATAAACCCTTACACTATAACCCTAGAATATAAGCGTTTCAATATTTTATAACAAGTTGCGCTGGCCGGAACTTTGGTTTATTCTTGATTTTTTATCACCTACAATCCATTGCCAGCGCATCGAATTCTAAACTGTTGTTTGTTTTGCATACAGTTTTTTCTCGGGATTTATCCAGCTAGCAAAAAGAGGGAAAAAATTCAGTGCAAACAAGGTCGACTTTCGTTCTTCATGCAGGCGTGCCTGACTGACCAACCATCAGCGATGACTAAATACAACACGCCCCTTCTCTTTTGCCTTTTCGTTCTATTGCAGTTCATATCTTAGGCGGATATATCATGCAAGGAAAAAAAGGCCCAATAGTGGTTTTGAACTCCCCCAAAGGCACAAAATGGCTCTGAGTCGTGTCAATCATATCGACGGCAGTGTCTGCTGTCTATCAAAAAGAGGCCAAGCTCAGAAGTTGTCTTCAACTACTGTACTAACTAGACACACACCCTGTTAAAAAGGCTGCGTTATAGGTCTTGGATTCATCCTATTATTCCAGCCAGGCTAGCTAGAAATGTCTCGCTAGTCTTCCCTTTCTAAACAAATCAACTGCATGTGTGTGTGGACGACAACTCACCGTCACATCCATCGCCGACGTTAGTGCCGCTACAATTAAAATATACAGATAAATAAGGCAAGATTACCAATTTCCAAGGCGGTGCGTGAAGTCATGGAGAAGATACTTAGACTTGTGGTTGGTTGCTGCTTCGGTCTGCTATGATATAAACTCCATATAAGCTCACTGACAGCATGATAGATACGGCAGAATAACTCAAGCTGCAAGTAGTGATGCATCGTCGGTCAGAGGGTGACATTTGGTTGGCTGCAGAGCCATTAAGCCTGCAGTAGCAGCAACAACAGCAGTAATAGTAGCAATAGAAGACGCTGTTGGGCCTGGTGGTATGATGTATAGTGGACTTCAATGCTGCCCTTCTGTACACGTTTTCCCACTCAGCCCACCTGGCACAGGAGCATCGATTCAAGGCTGGGAAAAGGCACTAGAGCCACCTGTACGTTGACTGTTTAGGTACAGGATAAGACATCGGTTGTTGCAGACGAGGCCTTATGCTATCTGTACACCCCCTTTAGCCTTGACGGAGGCCAAGGAACCACTTCACACCCCTGGCTAGTTATAGATATACATATATATATCTCAATGGAAGAAATGCTTCAAGCTTGGAAAAGAAATATATAACCACAGAACTTGATATTGTCTGATATGGTATTTCAATAATCCTCACTCTAAGATCACTTGACTGGGCATAGTTGAAGAGACTAGAAAATCCGAACTTGTTATTGGCACATAAATCCAGCCAAAGACTTCTCTCATGTCGTCATTTTTCTACTCTACTCTCGCTCTTCTTGCAATACCGAAGGCTAGACGGGAAAATAATCCAACAAATGTAATTGTGCAGTTTTGGCCACTACGATTTCTTTGTATGGCTCTTTTTTTTTTTTTTTTCGGCTACGTTGGTAAATATACACCCAACCAAATGTGACATAGTTATTTTTCTTCTCTATCTATACTAGGCCTAGCTTACACGACATATTACTTGTTTGAGCATATTATTTTATTCCTTTTATATTCTTCCATTAATTTTTGTCTATCCTTCTATCCAAGTTTTTCCTGATTTTCAGTCTTGTTGAGAAGCAAATACTTTGCTTAATATAACCGGGGGTTTTATATTTTTCCTTCTCCTCTATATGTTCTTGGCAACTTCTGTACTTCTGCTGTACTTCCTAGACCGCGTTTTGCTATATATTTTGCTTTGTAGTCTGACCGGGCGTATGGTTTCTAGCTCATAGGGTGTGAAGATAGTAGCATTTTCACTAGTATCAAAGATCATCTTGAAGTCTAGTAGAATCTCTGGCTATCTGGTTTATATGAAATTTCCTTCGAATCTTTCTCTCGACAACATACACACCCCTCCCTTGCCTCATTTTGTCATTTTTATTCTTCTTCTTGGTTGATACATCTTGTCTGTTTACGTACCGTTGCTCTTTCTTCTAGCATCCTAATAGGCAAAAGAAAACGAATAAAACTGATATCGTCCTTGTCTATCTCTTCGCTCCCGTTCTCCCCGAGCCTATCTTTGGGTCGTTTGCATCCGTTGCTGACTCCATTACAAACAGTCGTACTGTATTCCACCGAGAGGCCATACTCTGAGATGGCAAGTTATGTGGAGGATTGGAGAGGGGAAAGCACAAGATTAAGCCAGAAGTAGAAGATGAGGAGGGGGCTTCCTTGCCCTCGTCACCTGGTCTGGGGATTAGTTCATGGCTCTCTGGCGGGGTTTATATCAACCGACTAGGCCTTGCCCAGACTGTCCCGGGGAGTTATAAAAGACGGTGAAGTCTCCCTGCTTTTACTTTTGATTATCCTGTTCTTCTGCTTCTTCAAATATCTCTTATTCTAGTCTCTGTCTTTGTGCTCTACACAGTTCTATATTTTGCCTCTGTCTCGCTTATATTGTATAATACACTACTATCACCATATATCTTTAGTGGTCCTCTCTTGAATATTCCTCTTGTCTCACTCATATTACCATGGCTACTCAATATTCCTCTACCGGGTATGCTCTGCCCATGCACATGCCCTCCAAGGGTCCTTCCTACAACGGGCCCTCTGGAACGTATTCCGTCTCTCCACCTGAGCCTATGGCCGATGAAGACGAAGACCTGTATTCTACTACGTCTGGCGGCGCATCTTACAGCAATCCAGCTAGTATGCGCACCACATCTGCCGATCACCATCACCGTAACCGGAGCCGTAGCAGTCACTTTGACAGCGCCAGTGGTGTCTCGGCTTCTGGTCTTGACTTTCAAGAGTATATTCACGATCGTGTCTCAACTGTGATCGATCCAGTGCCTATGGATCGTAGTTTGGCAAAGCAGGCACAAACGTAAGCTACTTCTTTCCATTATTATTTTATTCTTGGGTTTATTAGACATTTATACTAACTAGCGGGCTAACTCAGTTCTGGTATGCTTAATGATAAACATCGTCAGCTGCTTGAGCTACAGAAGCAAGCTGCTGCTAGACTTGTTCGTTCACGCCAGCGATTTCAAGAAGGCCTCCGAGATGCTCGGGAAGTCCAGCAAGATCTAGAGTGGACGCATCAGAAAGTCACGTAAGCCAAGCTAACGAAGAGAGAAGACGCCTAACTAAGTAGGATCCAACAACTAACAGGAAAGAACTACAGAGCTCTTAACAGCAAAGCCCAGCGCAAACATGGCAAAGAATACGCCATGGCTCGTGCTCGCTATCCTTCGCCAGAGAATGAGTGATGTCTATAAACTGTTCTAGCACCTCAAATCTCACAACATACGACCATAGCCTGCGGAAAATACGGGATCCCGTCTGCTCTCCCCGAGTCAAGCCGCTCGAGCGCCGGACTAGTAGTACGGTGGGTGACCACGTGCGAATACCCGGTGTTGTATGTACTCTCTTTTTATATTTTGGTCAGTTTTCATTTTTGTGTCTTGGGTAAA
Organism: Davidsoniella neocaledoniae; assembly: GCA_009806295.1. Lineage (NCBI taxonomy): Eukaryota > Fungi > Ascomycota > Sordariomycetes > Microascales > Ceratocystidaceae > Davidsoniella > Davidsoniella neocaledoniae. The sequence goes on from RHDR01000354.1 coordinate 21,279, forward strand.
ATCTGGGTTCGTTTGTTATTTTCTGTTTTTAACAGACAAGCTGTTGTTTTCTTCTCATATCATGGATAACTGCTTACTAGTTATGTTTTATAATTATCGAATATATTCTCTCTTAAACTGCTCTGACGATATCTACTGGTTGTTGCTAACAACTATAAAAGCTCGGGAAGTTTCTAATCTGCTAGGTTTGGTTTAAAACTATAGATAAGGTAACATTTCCCAAAGCGTCAAAATGGTTACACGGGTTGTCTTGATTTCTGCTTAGTCGAAAATGCAACATATTCGTTGTATATACAACTAACGATCTACTTCAGTTTCAAAAAAAGACATCTTTCTTGTCTAAGAAGCATTATGCAAAAGAGAAAACTGGTTCGGTAGATACACGGGCGTGTATGGGGCATATTGAGTATCTCAATGATATTGAAACTGCATATTTGATAGAGTGGTAGCTGCGCAGTACAGTGGTACTATAGTATAACCAATTTAACCATTTTCACACACTCATGCTCTAGAGACGCACTGTAACTTCCAATGAGCACTAGCTCCTCCTTTAGTTTTCTTTGTCATTGAAGGAAGACTAAGGAGAAAGGATGTGGTTCGTAAGGCTACATATGCGAACATCTTCCACAGGGCCTCTCGGGATGCAACTGTGAACGAGGGAGGGAACCCGTCAAGATCCATGTAACGGGAAACCAAAGTAACAGCAAGCATTACTAACAATTCCATTAAGATAGCCTAAGACGAAAGGGAAAGGAGACAAAAAAACACGGCGGAGTCTGAGCTGCGTAGAACCACCCCCTCCATCCTTGGCTCCTAGCCCATAGTTTTGTTTAATTGTTCAGACGCCTTAGTGCGCATAAGCTGAAAAAGAGCCTGTGTATAGCGCCTGAAAGATGCCGAGAATATTTCATGTGACTAGACTTTGCAGCAAGTCTTTGCTGCCCAACATATTGCTCTATATAAGCCTGTTGCTGCAACGAGATGCATATCACGTGATAGAGGTCAAGTGCGAGAGTTCAAGGAAGCCTTTGCCGAATACTCGAAGGAATGCAGTGGAAAATAGAAAATGGAAAAGAGCTGTGTATACGGTATATAGAGAGATTATATTGCGAAGATCGTATGTGCGTGTGGCTTTATATATTCTTGTTGTTTATACGATTACGTCATCTTCGTTTTCCTTGTCTTGGTGATCGTTGACTCTTTCCTCGCAAGCCACGGTTTCCTGGCGTGCATGGCCACGAGGCAGCCACATACCACGAGACTCTAAACCATTCTTTTTTTCTAGGTCTTGCCAAGGGTTCTCATTAGACATGGGATCGTAGTAATCAAGAGACCACAACGGATTCTGGGGGCCTCCTCCACCACGTTGCTTTTGGTGGGATGGATATTGTCCATGTTGGCCACCGCCGGATCTACTTCCACGAGAACCCTCTCCTCTAGCATTGAACTCGCCGCCACGGTTTCCATATGTGGGAATAGGAGGTCCAGTAGTCGTTGGTGGCTTTGGCGGCAATGATGCTGGCCCGGGGCCAAGGGCGCTAGTAGATCCCGACACCGTATCTCCTTCATGATCACTATTGTCTAAATTAATCTCATGAGAGTTATGCTCCGGTGAGTAAGCCGCAGATACCTCTACTGCGGATGGGGCGGCGGATGCTACGACAGTAAAGTCATTGCGGGCGCGTTTGGCTGGGCGCGTGGAGCCACCAAAGTTGGCGAATCCCATAAGGGCAGCCATGTCAGTGGCGGGATCTGAAGGCGAGGACATGTTATAAAAGCTGCAATAAAAGAAAATTAAGTTCAGATGAAACGATAAGTTTGTATGCAATGGTGACGATGAGTTGAACTTTGATATCAAGGTTTAAGCTTGGTCAGATCAAGTTGTACGACGTTATTTTAAAGTGGGTCTGCTGATATAATCAACCCTAAGCTTGACAGCGACGATAACGAGAACAAAAACAAGATACCCCAGGTTCACAAGGCGTGATCTCAATACATGTGAGATACTAATGTAATAATTGTAATCATACTAGTAGTATGCGATACAAGAAAATGGTTGGATAGCCGTAGGAAAGAAACGGTTCAAGACATGATAGAGTTTACTGGTGATACAATATATCTAACAAGCTCTATTATATTCGATAGTCGGCATAATGGCTCGTTTCGAGTTATTCCTTACTGCCGCCGCATACGCGGGTTCAACGCTTCCTCACGTCTCATCTCCCGCATTTCCTTTGTGCCAAAGCTACCAACACCACCTTCCTGACGGCGTTCCCACCCGCCTAGTCGGACCACCAAGCACGTGGCATTATCGCCATTAGACGACACTTCAGTTGCATAGTTAACAACGTCCGTAGAGCCTTGCTCCGGCGTCTTAGCCTCTTTGATTACATCCACAATCTCCTGGTCACTCAGTGTACCACTCACACCGTCGCTGACAAGCACCAAAACGAATACTCGGCAGGGCCCATTTCCACCCGGGTCACGTCTGGCTCAGCTGAGACGCCGATTCGTTTGCTTTGTATATCTCCAAAGGCACGGGAGTTTGCTAGACCAGCTATGCGCTCCTCGCCAAAGCTGTCACCAGAGACTAAGCTGGTTGCCGGTGCATAACGCCGTAGTCGCCGCTCTTCGCGGGGCATGGATGGATGGTGGTCGGAGGTCAATGGGCGTGGTTGGCCAGTCAGCGTCTCGCAAAGAAGTATGCGCGTATCACCAACGTGGCCTACGATGAGGGTCGACAAGGTCTTAGGGTGCCAGAAGGGTGCGGGAGTCGGTGTGCTAATCATGGCTATAGAGGCTGTCGAACCTCCCTTGAAGCGTATGTTGCTACCGATTCCGTGTCCGGATGGAGGCAGGTGGTTTGGGGCGCCAAGGATCTCGTCGTCGTTGAGCGGCCGGTCGGAGATAGTAGAGTCGTCCTCAGGAAGACGGGCCTGGGCTCGTACAAAATCAAGATCGGCGCGAAGGAATGCATACATAAGCGCTGATTCTATGCTTATTTGTACGGGAGGCTCTTCTTGGTATAGATCGATAAAGTACTTGGGCACGAATCGACGAAAGTAGCCACCAATGGCTTGCTTGTACTCCTGTACCAAGTCCTTGCACAATACTAACGGGTCTATTAGTCCTTTCACGTCAGAATTCTCCGTTGACGCATTGGCAGATTCTGCGCTTTTGCTAGAGGACGGAGTCTTTTTAAGACTGCTCTGTAAACCTAGTGTTCGCGCTGATTCTTCAATATAGCCATGAAGCTCGTCCCGTAAAAACTCTGAGCATTGACAACCGCCGTGGCCATCGAACACGCCAAAATAGAATACTTGTGGATCACCATACGACGAATCGGCATTTGTAGCTTCGCCCATACTGTGCATTGTGCTACGCTGGATGCTAACGGGAGCTTTCTTTGCAAATGCCGGCATGTCAATGGTACCGACAGTGTTGGTATCTTCGTTATACGCTCGTGTGCCGCGGCTATTGGCCTGTCCAAAATGGTGTTTAGCGCGCCGTAATGGAATCCGAACCACAGTCAAATCACGGTTGCCAATATTTGGTGGTAGTGCCGGTGTTGGTCCTGCGGGCGGTACACTGTGCGGCGTGGAGGCATCTCGCGGAAGCTTATGGCCCGGCCCAGAGCGTGAGTCTGGGTTCATAGAAGACGATGGCAGATTCGTCACAAATAATCGTGGAATGGCGTCTCTGGCCAGGTTTCAAGAGCCTGGTAGTAGGCATCGTCGGACGGGCGGAGATGGTAGGCAGTGACGTCATGGGTGCAACGGATAGCCGTGGCCGGCGGCGAGAGGTCGAGGAGCCGCGGAGAGCGGCGCGGAAGGCATCTTCAAGAGGAGTTCGAGACACCGGACAACGGCAGGAACCAGCAATTTGGCATGTGTGTCGAGCCAGCGACATCGTACCTAGGAATTTATATTTGTTTTAGGTGAGGATGGGCGTGTATAAAGGCGATGATGGAGGTCCCCGTAAGATTGCCCGGGTCCGAGCCTACGACAGAGAAACCAAGGCTATAATAAGAATTTAAGCTGTTGACAATCTGGAGGCTCACAGTCCAACAACCAATGTCGAAGAATAATTGAGAATGAAGCTTCTTGCTTGAGATCGAAGCTCAAATCGGACAAGTCTAGCCGACAAAGTTGAGAATAAAGCAATTCAAACTGTACGAAAAGAGGCCGTTAAAAATAGATGGGGAACGTCTGAATAGTGGGGAGCAGAAACAAAAATGGCCAGTGGGTGCATTGTTATGTGTGTTAAGCAAAATGCAAGTGCAGTAGTATATATTTTCCCAATCAAATCATTAAAGATTCAACATACAAATGTGGTAGTTGCTGTCCTGTCTTGTCTAGCGACTGCACTTTTAATCATGATTAAGATTACTAAACAATGGCTGACTATGGTGAGCTGAATGGGCATTGATTTCTCAATTTGCTTAGCATTGTTTGATCCTTATTGATAACTCTACAATAGTTAATATCGTTAGTTTGCGATTTTTATCTAACCTTCATAGTTGTTTTTTCCACGTCTACAACAGTTTTTGAAGGTCTGTTCATAGCCATGTTGAAGAGAAGGTGAAAATCATATCATTACTATAGGGTTTAACATAGGGTTAATAATGGCAGTTGTTTTTTCTAGAGATTTAATTCAAGCCAATTTGAATTTCTTTACCAAGCACGCACCACCAAAATAACCCAAGCCATTTCTTTGCATTTGACTTTTTACAGTGTCTTTTTTCTCATTCATTTTCTTTTTGCTTTGCATTCAATTGAATTGTCGTGAGTTTCCATTTTACACACTGTAACATTAATTTATTTCTATATTGTTTTAATATCGTTGGCAATTATTATTATCATTTTTTTTTCCGACACTCTTTGAGCGTTCAGATATTCTTTCTCGCGAAAGCAAAGAGCAACGCAAAAATCGATTTTGCGATTGAATTTTTCAATTCTCAAATTGAACTCAATCGCGCGACAAGCTCGCGGCCCGTTTTTTACCGACCTGAGTGGGATTTTCTAGGTTCTCTTGCGATAGGGTGAAGAGGACAGACAAACTTGCTTTAGCGGCGTTTTTTGCGGTCATTTGCCGACAGTGGATTTAATTCGTCGCCTTGCGCACAAGGCTAAAAATTAATGCGATTTTGGCTTTTGACTTTTAGCCCGCCTCATCTTGTCCTTAGCTTCACTAGACACAACGTTTTGGCGCATCAATCGCGCACCGAGACGAATTGACTTAGGCCCTCCAAGCTGCCCAAAAACCAGCCTCGATTCGAATTGACTTTCTGTCGTTAGCGCACTGCGCATAGCGACGCAGCCTCGAATTTGTCACGCAGCTTTCTCTACCATACGCTAGCCTTTCCCATCCGACTTCTTGGTCGGTTTTCGGTCTAAAAAGCGGCCGGCCACTCAAACACACTGGCGACTGCCCAGAAGCGGCTGCCTCTCGCCAGGCACACTGAAAACAGCCTCACCCCCCCGCGCATACACTGCATGGACCCGGCAGAACTTCCACCAGAGGCCTTCACGGCTCGCGAGTCGTACTTTCTTTTCCGTGCTATCCACGTCTTCCAGACGCTGGACTTTAGTATCCTGAGCAAGAAGTTGATCACAAATGAGTTCATCAACGGCGCCGAGGAGTATGACGAGGCTAGACTGACCCCCCGCCATCTCTGGGGTCTGTTCCGTCACCACTTCCTGGCTGAGCTGCCGAACCCGCCTGCGCAACTGACTCCGGACCTGATTCTCGACAAATACCAGAATATCACCATCATAGATCGCAAGCTGGGAGAAATATACTACTCTAGACTCAAGAAGGAAGTTGTAGCTGACCACCAGCGCGATCTCGAGGTTGCAAGGCGCCAGGCTGAGTTGGAAGCTGAGCATAAGCGTATGCGTGAGACTCTGCTAAAGAACGCAAATGCCAAGTCTTCTATACCTGCCTCGCAGCTCTCTACTGCTGCCTCAGGTGTAGGACTTTCAAACACTGTTTCGATCGCCTCTGCAGCTTCGGTACAACGACATCAATTCCCGACTCATCTGCAGCTTCAACTTCAGGCTTCAGGACACCAGGTACAATCGTCACAGACACCTGCTTCAGCCTCACCTGTAGCCTCGCCATTAGCTACTCCCGGCCCTGAACTGAACCACAAGAAGACGTTCACGAACCGCCCAGTACAACCGAGCCAACCACAGGCGCAACCGCCTCAACAACCACAGCAACAGCAGCAACAGCAACATGTTCAAATCGGGCCACGAGCTCTACTTCCAGCAACAAATCGCCCCGGTGCAACCCAGTCTTCGGGTCCTCAACACACTCCGATCCAGCCCGCGACAGCCCGTTCCTCGATATCTTCGGCCTCGTCTCATATTGGCAGTCAAAACAAGAATCAGGCCCAATCACCTGGTCATTCTGCTAATGCTGCCCAACAAAAACAAACGCACCAACTACCTTCAAAACCTCCACAACCGCAAGCACAAGCACAAACACAAGCTTCTTTGCAGCCGACTCAGCAGCAACAGCTCCAAAAACAAGCTTCGATTAAACAAACTCCGACTCCAACCCCGACTCCGGCTCAGATCCAGGCACAAGCACAAGCACAAGCACAAGCACAAGCTCAACTTCAACTTCAAGCTCAGGCTCAGCTTCAACAGCAACAAAAACAACAGACTCCTGCCCAAAATCAAGCTAATCTTGTGGCGGCAGCAGCAGCAGCGGCGGCAGCTCGAGATAGCCATTCCCCTCACATCAACTCGCCTACCATCTCATCAAGTTCCCGGACACCAGATGCCATAGCAGCTTCCGTCTCAAAAACCCCTCAACAGGCGGTGCAACCACAAACGTCGGCCCAGGCTAATGCTTTGAAATGGGAACGCCCATACACCCCCGGCTCTGCTACGACTCAGCGACCTGTACAACCTGCGCCACCAGCCTCCAACGACTCTACAGCTGCTTCTTCAGCTACATCTGCAGCTGCATCAACAACTGCTTCCCTCCAAGTACGGCTTCAATCGTCTGCTAACGGTAATGCTCAAAGGGATAAAGACTGGGCACTGAAAGCTCGGACTTCTGGTCAAATAACACAAGAGCAGGCACATATTCTGGCAAAACAAAGTAATCAGGCTCAAGCACAGGGACAGTCACAAAAGCAGACCCAAGAAACGCAGTCACAGAATGTACAGCCAACGCAGCAACAACAACTTCAAGCGCGGCCTACACAGCCTACACTGGCGGTCAAACCCAGAACTGACCTGTCTCCAGCTTCTCCGGTCTCATCACAACAGCCTTTACAGCCATTGATTAAGCCACAACCCCAAGCACAATCTATTTCTACAGCATCTACTCCGGCTGTAGCAAACCAGTCTGCGGCGGTACCACTATCAAAACAAGCACAGGCGCAGCAACTTTCACAGGCCCGATTGCTGCAACAGCACCAGCAGCTTCAGATATCGCAGTTGCAGCAACAAGTACAACTCCAGGCAAATCAAAAACAGGCACAGTTGAAACAACAACAACAACAGCAACAGCAGCAGCAGCAGCAACAACAGCAACAACAGCAACAACAACAACAACAACAACAACAGCAGCAGCATCAAGGTCAACAACAATCTCCCATACAACAACATCAAACACCCCACCGTCAGCAGCAGCTGCAACAACAACAGCAGCAGTTTGCCGTTTCTAATTTCTCTAATCCTTTCACGACCACACATGACCCATGGAACACAGCCAGTGTCACAAGCCCTACTATACCTACGGAGCAACTCTCTCCCAATCCAAGCAATCCTAGATCGCAATTAAGCCCCAACCCAAACCTCAGCCCCTCCACTTCCGATTCCCCTCAGCTTCCTATTGGCCTCCCCGCACCCGACCCGGTGTTTTCCGATAGCTGGCGACGAAGCTCCGAGGAAACAGCTACCGAAACATCAGTAGCTCATCCTCGGCCTACCCCTTCTCGACAGCAGTCAAAGCGTATTCGCCGTGAAGAAGATACGGCCTCTCCCGTCGACTCTGCTAGCTCATCCGCCGTTACTCCAATCGGCTCTTCCTCATCTCATACTGCCGCCCGGGCTGCTAGAAGCACCAACACTATCTCCAATCTCACTACCAGTTCTATCACTTCTGTTGCTGGCTCTCCATCGTCAACCCCCTCTATCATCGGCGGTACGTACATGATGGGCTCTATTCCAACCAGTGGTGCCCCAAATCGACCAAGTAAACTACGCAGTGCTGCCCGGACATCGAAGAATAAGCAGCACCGACCAAGTGAAAGCATGGAAGAACGTCGCAATAGGAATTCTCACAATCTCATTGAGAAGCAGTATCGCCAACGCTTGAATGATTCCTTTGAGAGTCTTCTAAGTTCTCTGCCGGATCCATCCGGCTCGCAAAGTGGTGGACTCACCACAAGTCCAGGTGTTGGACTAGGCCTCAGTATCAGCCGATTTACAACGATCACCGAAGGTGATGGTGATGGGCCATCTCAGCCAGACTTTCTAGACCGCCGTGTCACAAAGGCCGAAGTATTGGATCGTGCACGCCAGCACATCATTGATCTAGAGCGAGATAGGGAAGCTTTGGAACGGGAAAACAATGAGCTTCAAGCTCGAGCTGACCGTCTCACTCTAATGTTGAATCAGTCGACCAGAGGAAATAATGCTGCCGTGTCTTCCGACGATTATTCTCAGGTTTCGTCCATGGACTCTACTATGACGGGTCTATTAGAGGGAGATGCAGATAATGACGAAAACATACAACAACAACGTCGTCGCCGTCGTCAAAGTCGCGGTGGAATGTGAGGTATAACCCTCTGATATTAGGGTTTCATACGGCATCTTTTGGATTGACAAGAACGAGGTTTTGTGCCTTACGGAGTATCGTATCTACAGCGAATTGTTTTTTTTTCTTTTTATCTCTTCTAAGATTTATCGAATCGATATTCGACATTTGTTATTTGCCACGATCTACTATCCTATCGTCTATAAATCTTCGCATTTCTGCTTATTGTCATATATTAGGCAGAGTTTTTTTCCTTGTTCTGGGGAAGGAGGGAATGGCTGAGTTCCTATATTGAACAGACAACTTCATTGTTCGAAGCATAAAATTCAAGGTTTTAGAAGCTTATGTACTTTTTTGTTAATCTACTAGATAGTTTCGGGGTAATCTTTTTATTGCATTTCTTTTTTTCTTCCTGCTTGCTTGTCTTTTTTTTTTGTCGAGTTTAGAATTATTATAACACTTTTATCAGGATCATGAGCACAATAACCTTTCTTCCCTTCCAGATGTTTCTTTATAGTTGTTCATGAATAAGTTCTTTTCATATATTTCAAGAACAAAGTCGAGTGAAACATATTCTATCTTCAACATATTTGTGGCGTTATCTATAAATAAATACTAACTATTAGGATTATCAATTATATACTACTATGAAGATGAATGATACTCAAGTATAGTACTCCTACTCCTACTATTATTATATACATGCAACTTATACAATAAGATATAGTTCATATCACTTTTATTAATCACGCATGCACATGTTGACAGTCCGAATTTAATTGTATAAAATGTATTTTTTTCTAAACAGTGTAGATATGTAAGACTTTGTTTTTTTCTTGTTTTTAGAAAATCTGTGAAAGCTATGTGATTTATCCTCCTTGGGCATAAGGCGGCAGATTTGTGTGTAATGGAGAAGAGGTTCCGAGGTAATTTGTTATAGCAGGAACCGTTTAGAATGGGATGAGAAGAAAAAAAGATGTCAGACTCAAGTGAAGAGTCACGTGACTTGTGATGAAAATAGGCGCCCGAGCGAGAGTGTTTTGTGTAAGAGAAATAAAAGAGAAGCCAGATGATGATAAACATAAAAAGAATGAACAGAAAGGCAGAAAACCCAAGAATATTTATCAACAGTAGTCCCAAGTAAAAACAGTAAAAAAAACAATGGACTCCAAGAAACACCAAAAAAGTTCCCACCTTTCTTATTCACCTTCCAAAGGGGGGAAAAAAATGATAAAAAACAAAGACGATAAGACCAACTCGAAAGATGATGTAGAATATAT
>RHDR01000355.1:0-31284 GCA_009806295.1 Davidsoniella neocaledoniae
CTCCTGCCCCGGTTGCTAAGGCTCCCGAAGCTGCTCCTCGCCCTTCTCAGCCACCTCGACCTATGACCTGGGCTAGCCGTGCTGCTGCTGCTCTTCCCAAGGTTCCTGGTGCCCGCCCCTAATGCCGGTGCTGCTCCTGCCGCCAAGCCTGCCGCCGCTACTCCTGCTGTCCCTGCCACTAAGGCTGCTCCCACCACTACCAAGCCTGCCTCTCAGGGTTTCCAGGCTGCTGCTGCTCAGGGTGAAACTGGCAACGGAAGCGAGTGGCAGACTGCCGGTGGTGACTTCAAGAACAAGAAGCCCCAAGCTGGTGGTTTCCAGGACAAGGGAGAATTCAACGCTTATATTAGCTCTATCAGCGAGAAGGTCTCCGAAAACGACGTCAAGGCTGCTTTGTCCAAGTTTGGCGAGGTCACCTACTGCGGTATCAACCGTTCTAAGGTAATGACGCAACCCACATTTCTGCACGTTTTCTACATGACGTAGTCGCTAACAATAACATCATAGAACTCTGCCTTTGTCAACTTTGCCAACATCGACGGTTTCAAGGCTGCTACCGCAGCTAACCCTCACATTATCCACGGCGAGAGCATCACCATCGAGCCCCGCAAGAAGTCAAACAACTTCAACAACTTTAACGGCTCTGGCTACTCCCGTGGTGGTGCCCGTGGTCGTGGCGGCTTTGAGGGCCGTGGTGGCTACAACCCTCGCGGTAACTTCGGTGGCCGTGGCCGTGGCGCCCCTCGTGGCCGTGGTGCTCCCCAAAACCTCAACGCTTAAAACCGGCATATCGAGAGTCATGTCCAATTTATTGATATTGCGTAGTATAGCACTACTCTACTACCGGTAATAACTTATCATTGCTACCGACACACGCTTAGCAGGTATACGATTGGAAGTTATATATTCCATTAAATTGCTTTTACAAAGCAACAAGTCTGCACATATATCCTCGGTTTAGCTAAGCCGAGACATGATAAATCACAGCTTACAACCAAAAAAAACTATCAAATCATAAACACCCTTTTTGAGAACTCGAGGATGTCACTATATGTACATCATGTTTAGCGTCTTACTCTTTGTCAAGTTTCTCTACCTACTTCTTTCTTTTGTTCAATTTTATCCGTGGTCAACACACATTTTTTTTTTCGTTTTTCTTTCTTTCTCTTTTTGGCCTTTTTCATATCACTCGGGAGTCGGTGGCGATCATTCTGCTTAGCATTGCATTCATGAGGTCCTGCTGCTGCTTCTTGGGGAGGGCGTCTGGATTTTGCGGTTCTATTTATTCTTTGCATTTTCATTTCAACTACATGTACAATCGGGGAGGCTATAGTACTTTGGAAGTTGGTTCGTTTGGTTGGGAGGATGGAAGGGCCCAGACTTTGAAGATATGCTAGATGTCGGAGCCTAACATGTTGTTCTGGCTCTAATACAGAGGAGAGAAGGGTGAGGGAACATGGCCCACCATCTACAGTCATAATACACAAAACCTCATGGATACAAACAGCCATGATTGTCTGCTGAAATTGATCTGCTAGTCTTGTACAACTAATATTAAAAAAGAAGCCTATAAATGTATAACTTAAACATTTTCCATATAAAACCTGGTGTTGTTGTACTATGTGTCCTGGCACGTGATGCTCACTAGCAACGCGCTTTAAATCCACTTTACGCGTTTTTGGCATCCTTGCTTCCAAGATAGTAAAAAAAGGCCAGCATTAAATTCACACAATATTTACTACATTATCAACCCCTCTAACAAAAAAACACAATTGCAAGCTGCGTCATCGTGCATCTTCACCATCTTGACATCTAAAATATTCATTTTACCGGGCTGTGATTTCGAGAGTGCTGAAAACTTCTACTTCTATTGGCTACACTTACAATTTCACATATTACATTTTGTACATAACATCTTCCACTATGACACAAAGTACCGAAATCGAACAAAACCCTCGCAACCGTGAGGAATTGCAGTATCTCGACCTGATTCGCGAGATCCTAGAGACTGGCGAACATCGTCCTGATCGGTGAGCGTGCTCTTTATCCCAATCTGCCACCAGTATCTCTAACCAGGTCCCATTTGTATCCTCACAGTACTGGCACCGGGACCTACTCCATCTTTGCCCCGCGTCCCATGAAGTTCCAACTCATGCGAGGCGACCAAGAGGTTCTGCCACTCTTGACGACTAAGCGCGTCTTCACACGTGCCATCATCGCGGAGCTACTCTGGTTTATCGAGGGTAGCACCTCCTCACTCCCCCTCAGCGAAGCTGGTGTCAAGATCTGGGACGGCAACGGATCGCGCGAGTACCTAGACAGTGTAGGTCTCGGCCACCGAGCCGTCGGTGATTTAGGACCAGTATATGGATTCCAATGGCGTCATTTTGGCGCGGAATACGTAGATTCTCAGACGGATTATACGGGCCAGGGTGTGGATCAACTCGCGGAGGTCATTCATAAGCTGAAGACTAACCCGTATGACCGCCGTATCATCATGAGTGCGTGGAACCCCGCGGACCTGAAAAAGATGGCTCTGCCGCCATGTCACATGTTTGCTCAGTTCTACGTCTCGTATCCTCGCGCGGCGACGCTGACGACTAAGGAGGGCGAGAAGGATATATCACAGGTAGATGGAGATGAGCAAAAGATAAAGGGCCGGCTACACTGCCAGCTGTACCAGCGTTCGTGTGATATGGGTCTTGGTGTGCCGTTCAATATTGCTTCTTACTCGCTTCTTACACACATGATTGCGAGGGCGACAGATTTGGTTCCTGGGACCCTGACACATGTCATGGGCGACTCGCATGTCTATGCCGATCACGTAGATGCCCTCAAGGTTCAGATCGAGCGTGAGCCACGCGAGTTCCCAGTCCTGAAAATGGCGTCAAAGGAACCTAACTGTAGCATCGATGGCTGGAAAGTGGAAGATTTTGTTATTGAGGGGTATAATTCTCACAAGTCTATCGCTATGAAGATGTCGGTATAACGAGCGGGGTACTTTGGTTGATTTCTCGAGTGGATTTCCTTTTTTGTAGTCTATATGCTATATATCATGTTACCAAAGCATTAGAATAGTGGCATTGTCTTATCAAAAGTTCGTAGTGTTGCCTATAGCTCCCACACTCTATATATTATTATATAAGGTCCAAGTCATGATTGTCTGAGCCTCTAGTGAAAAATGTCAAAGAGGTCAACTATATTTCCTACAAAGCACCAATGGCTGGAGCGACTGTCTTGATATTTAATAACAATATTTCAGGCACTCTGTTTTGATACTCACCAAATATGATACTAATGCTAATTAGTTGAGTGTTACCGTTAGATATAATCCGAATGATACCAAGTTCCACATACTTATATGTATCATGGATTTTGCTTGGTGTGAGACTTTGGTTGTCTCTATTTGTTTATTCTTATGTAGTTATCAAATACCGGCCATCATCAAAATTCGAAAAATAAGTTTACTATTTTAGTTAACATGAGTAATACTTGATATAAGTTTATTTGGACATATGCCTATGAAGTGTGTCGACACTAGGCATTTGAACACATAAATGTACAATACTCTGCCATGCCATCTATTTTATCAATAACATTCTTGAATTCAAGGCTTGATAATAGACATAGTACTTTACTGTGATGTTTTGAGCAGTATATGCTTAACTCAGTAAAGCTTCTTATTAGACTAAAGGTATTACAAATCGTTTGGACAAGTATGGCCATAGTCAGACACATGACGATGAGAATTAGCTTATGGGCAGATCATATAGCCGTCTTTGCATATATGAGGCTGTCGAGACATTGCAGCAAACAGGCTGATACTAAAATCATGTGTGCTTACGGATGTTGCATTGTCCCATACATTCTATGAAAGACAAGTGGCCTAGAGGTGGAGGTATGACGGCAAGTGATTTTCATTGGGGATTCATTGCATATGTCTAGGCCAGATACTATATGGGTAGTAGATCTCGATTCAAAACTAGCAACATAGTAAGTGACATGAGTCGACTGTTGTCAAAGATGAATAAGCTCACTAATAAACTTACGGGTTACGTCGTGCCAAGATTCGGCATTTAGTGTATCAGAGTTATAAACAGTTGGCCAAGACTTATTTAGTAAGTTGCCAAGTTGGCTTTCGTTAGTTTCAACTTTAGAAAATAGAGCTGACATGTGTTTCTGTTGCCATTTGTAGGCAAGCGTCAAACAGACATGGTAATATCATACTACAGAATCCGCTCTACCATGAGGAATATGAGGGCTTGATGGCTGTTGGTTTTAAGACAGCTACCTACATATATTAAGCTCTCAATAACTACTAACAGAGATATCAGCTTTGACTCTATTGCTTACACGGCATCCCCACAGATAGCTACCGTGAATGCATTAGAAAGTTCAGTACTAAGCCCGACGATTCCTGCTATACTACCTTGCATATGCATATAGGTTTACAAAAGTCCATCAGGATATAGATAATATTTATGATACATAGAACATTTAGCCGAATACCGAAACAAGACATACTATGTAGGCTTGACTTGGGCTAACTAAATTGGGATTCTACGGGTTTTGGCTTGCATACAAAGATTGTACTCATAATGATGTTGTAAAACTGAGCCTAGGACTATTTTAGACAAAAGGTAGACTATGTTATAGCATATTTGTGGAGATCTGACAATTAATATCAAGTTATTTCAATAATTTGAGCTGTTTAAGATGCTAACCTAATTGCTACTGATGCGGTATTACCATGAGGAAATACAGACAATGTGACACTTGACATTGATAGTCACTTCATTCAGATGAAATGAGCTAAGATGAACGATATGAGAGCAGTGTATAGAAATATAACGGATATCTCTTGTCTTTATGGATAGTTCACTAAGACGAGCTCTAATTCGTTGTGTTTGCTCTCTAGACTCTCTATATCAGTACCATTATGTGCTGACTTCAAACTTCAGATAGCCAATCTATATGAAGCTTTGTTAGGTGGGATGATATTATAGTTTCAATTATAACCGGACCGGACTGACTGGTCTACCTAGAAAAGGAAACGATCTTCTGTTAAACCGACTTTGAATATGCGCCCTTAGTAATAAGCCAGATAAAGCATCCATCATAGCCGGCGTATTATCTGTATATTTGGGGAGCTCGCCGTCCGCGGAACACAGAAAACATGACATATTTGAATGTATTTTTGTTGAATAGAAGAATTATTCAAGGTATGGTCATAAAGGTGACATTGCTTTTGAATGAAGCATTGCTCGGCTATGACGACAAGACTACTTTCAGCATCAAGCGTGATTCTGTTAGTACAAATTTATTACACACACATGCACGATGTTTTGTTTGTTCCTTAGCGCCTCGTTTTTTTTTTCGGTCAACTTTATGGAACGGACATTTCGGGGCAAGGTCTAGCCTAGATAAAATTCGAACCAACCAAATTAGAAGAAATAAGAGCTTTCCACCGCTTTTCGTGGTGAGATGGAAAAAGTTCCACTGTCTGGTTTCTTTTACGTTACAGAAGTCAAAGCCAGCCTCGTGATTCGCCAAAGCGATCGCATCTTCAAGCCAAAATGGAACTAGAATTAGGATTGGATAGATGGCATGGCATTTGGAGCAACATCTAGAGCAACATTGAGATTTGTTGTTACTTTCGGTATTCCATCACCAAAAAAATCTAAAGAGGTGTTAAAGGGTAGTAAAGTTGTTACCAGATATTTCACGATATTTGCCCTCCATGACTGAGCCAAATGAATTGGATAATCTTCTTGTAATCAGTTTGTATACAACATCTGCCTGGAATATGCATGTACTAATAGTCTCCAGATTCACTCACCTATATTTATGTATTAGAATGACCCCAGGGGCCCTTTTGCCAGCTATCCGTCCCCTCATTAGCTTGCCCGTTATCCTTCAAGCCACGCCCCCCCTTCCCTCCTCCATCGCCTTTAGCTGCTGATATTGGAGGTGTTGCATCTAAATCTGGAGAGGCGGCCGACCCTACAAAGGCATAAGGCACCTTTGTCAAGCCGAAGACTGCTACTTTGGTGCACGGAGTTTGGGGCGGCTTTACTACTGCACAGATATGTCTGTACTCGTTTATCTTTCTCGTCTTCGCTAGTTCCATTCTTTAGTCACTTAGTCACTCTTGTCCCTGCTGGCCTTGCAAAAGTACTACAGCCCCCGGTCAACCCAGACAGTATTTCTTTTTTCTGATTTTCTACCTATTTTTCTACCTAGTCGGCGCCACAACCTTTGCAGAAGAACCTTTGTAGCCTGCTCTTTTTTTCTACTACTACTCTACTTACTGCCCTGACCTTAGATTCACGCCCTCTCCGGCTTGTTATCCTTCATTCCCTCCAGAGCACAACTATTTGCCTCTACCTTTTCTGGGATATGCTTACAACTGGTCTGATTCCATATCTCATCACTGCCAGAAGAACAAATAAAGACCAATACCCAAATCGCGATTATCGTCTTGAACAACAGCAAATAAGCGAGCGGCGCACAGGATCGAAGGTTGCGCAAGGGAAGAAGAACAAAAAGCCCGAACTAGCACTTTCAGAAACACCAAAACAACGCCTGCACTTCAACTAGAACACTGGAAACTCGAGAAGGGATGCGCTGAGGAACATCGGGCAGCTAGTGCTCTGGTCGATCAAATCCAGCCTGACAAAGAGTGTTTAATTCCGACGGCAAAAGAAAAGAAAAAAAAGCACTCGACGCTTGTCTTTCTTCCTGCTTGATTTGTCTTGTGTTATGCTTATATGTAACTGTCGTCTTTGGCTTTGCAAGACTGACTGACTGCGGTAGTGCTCAGAACTTGGGTTGCTAGCTGGTCCCTGGACTTCGCCTTCATAACCTTCTCTTGTTTTTTTTTTCTTTTCTTTTCTCTCGAATATCAGCCTCAGAAGAACTTTCACTACCGCCGTCTTTTTTTTTCTTTTCTTTCTTTTAGTTGTCTCGTTGTCTCAGTCAACGCCTCTAATCACACTCTAATCACTATTTACGACAGATTTAGGCTGTCATAGCCGCCTTCAAGACGTCACTGGTTGTTTTCACCATTGCCAAGCCTATATCCACCTATTCCTTTTTTTTTACTTGCTGTAACAACTTGAGCCTCTTTTGATCTGGGTCTGGGGGACCATATCAACAACGACATCTGGTGCCACAGCAGTCCAAGCGATGCTTGCCTCGTCTCTTGCCGGCCTGGCTTCTCCATCCTGCCTCGATCTGCTTTTCTCATTTTCAATCTGAGTCTGATTTGGTTCACAATAAGGCTGCCAAGACGACTAGCTAGCTAAAGACACGCCCTGGTATCATCAAGCACGAACACTACTTGTCTAAGAGAGAGCTAAGAGAGAGAACTGGGCCGATCGCTTTGGGAAGCTTAATATAATATGTATATGCCGCCACCCTTCACCCCATCCTCTACACTTCTTGTCATGAATAGAACTCTTTCCCTTTCTCCTCCCTCTCCATCGGGCTCTTCACATGTACCCTCAACACCTTCTCTTCGACGTCGACTGTCCATCGATGACAACCTTCGTTACCACAGAATCATGACCTCACGACGGCCATCACAACCTCCGCCATATTCGACAGACCCATCTAACGATGCTCTGCTAATGTCCTCTACTGCCTATGGATACAGCAATCAACAGCAGCCAGTCTCGCAGCATCCGGGCATAGAACAAGCATGTACATCACACACATCACCAATATCTTCCACGGCACATCACCACCATCGCCGACGGTCTTCTGGTAGATGTACCAACTCGCAAGCACTAGAAAATATCACGCGGTCACGATATCAACCACACGAGATGTTACCGTCATATTCATGTGATGTTCAATGCGAGGGCGTCTTCGAGCGCAAACTGGAGATCGAGAACGTCATCAAGCGCGCTGAATACCGCCAATGGCAGACTGTCTATGTCACACTAGTAGGCACTGCTCTCTCAATCTATGCTGCCAAGAAGGATCGTGGTTTGGGCAAGAAAGGCGGTCCTAATATCTCGCCAGATAATCCGCCGTGGATGAAACGAGGACGGCTTATCCAGCAGTATAACTTAATGCATGCGGATGCCGGTATTGCCGCTGATTATGACAAGTATGTATACCTCTTCTTATCCAAATACCAAGTTGCTACTCCGGTCGTAATAGTCCATCAGTCTTGGAATATCACGCTAGAAGCAAATATCGGACTATCTTCAGACATTGTCCCAAATCTATGCATAGTTCATTCAATAGCTAACACTCATACACAGACGCCGTTATGTCATCCGAATCCGCGCCGAAGCCGATCAATTCCTTCTTTCATGTATCGAATTATCGACTTTTGTTCACTGGCTTGAAGCATTTTTCTCGGCGCTTGATGTCGCAGCGCCGATAGAAGAGCGTGATTTCCCACGGGACCAGAGCATTCCTCGGTCACAACGTATACGATGGATACGAACGACCTATCAAGAATGCTCCAACATGAACCGGCCTTTATCCGCATCGCCATCCTCAGACCAGAATCACCGCCTAGAGTCTTTAGGCCACGATCCAGACCTCCTCACTTTTGATCCTATCGGCAACCCAGAGTCCCGGTTCACAGTGACCGAAGCCGGCATCAGCTTGATGGAAGATCAGGCCGTTGAAGATGACGATGAAGATGAGGCTTCGATAGCACTAGCACTAGCCCAGCAGGGGACAACTGCCCACACAACAACGAACCCGATTAGTTCAGCCCGGGTGTTGTCCGGACATGTGAGACGAGTGTTGGAAACAGAGTACCCCAACGAAGCCATGGACTATATATCGGGTAAATGGGCGCCAACACACGTCTGGACCCAAACACATGATCTCCTATACGCTAAAACTTGCTATTCGGTCTTACTGTTCCGCAGTCCACGCAAATCACAATACGTCATCAGCAAAGGAGAGAAGTGGAAGGTTGACTGGCAAACAGGCCAAATGGCCCGTGTTTTACCGCCACAATATAATCCTGAGGATATCACGCCCTGGGAGACTATTCATACACAGAATATGCACCGTTGATTATGTTGACGATCAACGATGTATTATTCTCTGTTTTCTTTTTTTTTCCTTTCTTGTTCTTCTTTTCACATATCTTTGAAGAGACTCATATAGCGATTCCTTTTTTATCTGCATTCATGGAAACACTTTACACATTTTATCATTTCAGAATTCCCGATTATCATCATATTTGTAATTATTTTCTTCATATCTTGAGGTTTATATATCACCATTTACTACCGTTACTTCCATTGGTCCCTAGACCATATCAGACTGTAAAAGCAATAATTATGCCCATGTCGTAATACTTTGAACTCATTAATAAATACAACTCATGTCACGTAGAGGGATATGCAGAATATATAGCATTGGTAAACAAGGAAAACCATCTTGGCATTATGTCATTGCATTCATTAATATTATATAGTAGGTCATTAATGTGAGCCAGGTCGAAGGAGGGAATAGGCGAGCAAGTAACCAAGCAATCAGCTGATTTCTGAGATCCAATCCAGAAAATGAATGGCCGAGTAGACGTTATAGCATCTCGGAATCTTCGAATATCCAAGGAGTTCAAGTAAATAAAGCCATTATCGCCGATGCTTTCTGAGTTTTACGAGCTCCAACCCATCATCGTCCTATTCTTTATCTTTCTCTCTTTTTTTTTGCTGATAAGGATACAAAATATGTTCTTTTATATTCTGGTCATCTCCACCTCTACATCTTTCGCTTCTCGTGCAATTTCACTCGACACGCCACCGAGTAAATCGTTGGCACCGTCGACATCGGCCAAGGACCGTTCTAAAGCAGCCAAGAGCTCTTCGATTTCAGCCTGTTGTTCTTCGATTTCGGCGTATATGCGCTCGTTGTGAGCCTGGCTGTTCTGTAGTCGCGCATTCAGTTGCGAACGCTGGACAGCCAACGGCCTCGTTATGTGTGCTTTAATGATAGCTTCCGCGGGAAGATGGTGTGGACTATATAACAAGCAAGCAACAAAATTAGTTGAGAACCAAAATAAATAATCCATGTCATCAACCACTGGTGCAATGTGAAGCAAACGGATCATGTTATATAGCTTACGGTGTTGGTGGCCTTAAGCCTTGTTCCTCGCCCTCGGCTCGGCGCTGAGCAGCTTCACTGACAAGATTTTCCAACTCGTTGATTTTCGGTACGACCTGACGATTAACCATGATCTTTTTGAATTCGCGGTGACAGCGCTCCTCAAGGCGCGCGACCATGGTCTTGCGCACATCGCGCAGCAGATTTGGCGCATTTGCCGCGATGGTGGGATAACAAGCGGCCATGTTGTCCCAGCTAATCTTGTTGAGCGTATGCTTCAGAGAGGAGGCAAAGAGTTCTTGGAGACGCGTAGCTCGGGGTCCAGGCTCTACCGGTGGTTGTTCTGGAGGTGATGGCGGCGCGGCTGGTGTTGTCGTTGGTGGTGGTGCAGATGATGATTCTAATGCGGAGTTGGTAACATTCGATGATGTACTATTCGTTCCGTCCAAGGCCGGCGCATCGAGGACGACCGGGTCTGTTTGCATTGCGCTAGCCATTGGTGACGATTAGAGCTGGAGTACGGTATCACGAGTCGAGAACACAAGATCGGGTTGGTAAGAAAAGGTATGTACTTATGAGGCTCATAAACGCGAAAAGGTGATGTTGTAGGTCTTGTAATAGTTGCGTTTAAGATTAAAAAAAAAGTCGCGAGAGCACTACAAAACAAAAGAAACCTAAAATCTACTATGGAGGGGCTTGAATTATAGAGGGTTATGAACCCTTACTAGTTATCTTTATTTCTACATAATAAAGCTATTCCTGGTTATCTTGACATTCTTATTGGTTAATTTTAGCTATAAAATTTCGAAGTTTCGTCTTTCACAACTGCAAAAGTGAAAGAAAAGAAAAAAAGCAGCTCTATCAATTCAACAAGTAGAAGTCAATGTGACACCTTCTCAGCGCTTTGTTTTTAAATTTCGGGTTTTCGTGCCACTCTGAACTGTTAATAGTACTATCGTAGGCCTCTAGAATGTAAGCTGGTTAGGACTACTTTCGAGTGTTCCAAATACAGGATATGTTGTATCCCCAAACAAAACTGACCTGATTGTTAAGCATAAGGCTTCATAGTGTCCATTAACTTTGGAAACTCATCCTAATAAGGCGAATTCTCCTACTTGAATTCACATCTGCCCTCTCCCCCCTAGCGATATGATTCAGGTTTCCAATCTCCCAGCTCTGAAGAAAACTCATTTTTCGCTCCTGTTCTATATCACCAATCCCATTGTACCAAGATTGGCGTGCACACATCCAAATCAAAATATGAAGGAATGACTACAAGTCATGGCGATATGTATGGTCAACTCCATACAGGACCTCAATTGCCATAAATTGGCTTATGCTAGTTCGATGTTTTGGCCCACTTGAACCTTTATAGCACCTCACATTGCTTCAAGTAGCCCTCTGTCAGTTTGGAAGCTGTCGAGGGGATGACCAACAAGGGAAACAATAGTGTAGTAGTAAACCCTATTATTCTAGAGATGCTCACTAGCAGACTGATTCTCACTGATTGACAGCTGGCTGAAACTGTCCCGTGAACTCTTCTTAGATGTAGATATATCGCTAGATATATGATCAGATAGCTGTTTATTTTGTTGGCCCTGGTACAGGACTGATCCTGATACTAAAATTTTAAGTAAATAAAGAATAACTACCTTCTTTCCCTAACCGGTGATGTCGTGAAAGTTCTAGACCTTCCCTTCTCGTAGTTTGCTAATTGGATCATGGGCTATCATCTTGCTCACACCCTCAACACGTTCTTCTGTTGGATTGAGGTGTTCTACTTCGTGTGTCCTACCGTCTGGGACCTACGAAAACTTGACAACATGTTGATTACTTTTTGTAAAGCATGTGGTTCCTCGACACACAACCATATCCCTCCTTGATACCATCTCACTGAGCCTGATTCTTGAGCTTTGTAGCTCAATATAGAGACTCCCATTCACGGAGTTGATAAATGTGTGTGTCCCCATCACATTATAATCTATTAAGGTATTACTAACAAGATCTTGGGCAAATTGATCAGGCTTTGTTATGAACGTTGTTGTCAAACTTAGGGTTCGGAAAGAGACATGAGGGATAAAGGCAATAACTTACAATGGACCCGTGGAGATAAGGTCAAGATGAAAGAGATGAGAAACAGAAGACATAACAAAAATCATGTTTGACAGGATAACCTCATAGGGAAACACAACAATAAAGATCAAGATAAACTGTAGTGCATATACATATGCATTGGTTATTTCCTAATATCCGTGATACAAAAAGCATGGATTTGCCCCGCTCAATTGCCGACAAAAATTAAGTAAGACGTCATGGCCACTAGGTATAAGTATAATTGGGGCAACTTTACAAACATATAATTATAGTTTTACAAAATACACTTTTTATCAGAGTATTATACTATCAATCCATTAAGTTCGCTCATTAAAGGCTTGAGATATATCCATTGTTGGTTGTAGCTAGCTCTCATAGCAATCTCCCACTATCTGTATATTGCATGCTGCAGGGGAACATTGATGCGAGCCTGACCTCCACTATGAGGAAACTTCTATTTCCCCCAAGAGAATGAGGACTGAGAAGTCAAAGCCCCATCAATCCAAGGAAACTGCTCGCCACAAGTCTGCGATCTCTTGTATCCACAGACTTCGTTTGAATTTCATAGAAAGGCGCAAGGTAAGGTTTTTGTGACTAGCCTCCATTGCTAATTGACTACAGTTTATCATTGAGTCGCAGTTGCACAAGCTATTGTATTTTTCTTTTGATATTTTCTACAGGAACCCTCGCTAATTGCCGGGGTTTTAACTTTATTTTTCTTATCACTTTTCTCTATCACAAAACGTGGCTTGACGCTATCATTTTTCAAATCGAGATCGGAATCGGAACTGAAACTCCAATTGAAATTGAAGCTGGTACAGAGCATACTTTTGACAGTGCCTTGTATTCTTTCTCTTCCACCATCTATTTGTTGATCAGTCATCATTACAGCATGATAGCATCGTCTTCATCGACGCCTCGCCTAACTTTGCAGCTCTGGGGATCTGTTCTGCGGTCGCCACAGTCTATACAGCCAAAAATACCTCGATGTCTGCATAGGAAACAGCCGGCTTTCACCGGCCCGGCCTTCCAACGCCGACTGAACGCCTCGTTCCGGCGACACGGCAAGGCTGTTGAGCCACAGCAGCTTCAGCCACAACAGCCCCAGTCACCGCCAGACTCGGCAGGTTCTCCTGGGCCGACAGCAGATCCGCCAACGCCAACAGCAAATACGACGGCAAATGCCGCAACTGGAAGCTCTGCTGCCACGAGTAACACGCCTGTTTCGGAGGTATTGGGCCCGCAGCAAACGCCCCTGGAATCGGAACCGAGGCGAGGAACTGTGGCTAGTGGGAGTGGGAATGATGGTTCTCTTCCTCCCATAGGAGGGGCTACCATATTATCTACAGGGCCGAATGAGCCGCCGTTTGTCGGTCTAGGTGGAACAGGACCAGCAGTGTTTAATTCAAGTCCTACAGACTCTTCTTCATCTTCCGGAGAGCAGTTGCCGGGCTCACAGCAACCACAGCATTCGCCCAATAGTAATGACGGTGGTGATAGCAGCAATCCCAATTCATCAAATGCCACGCAGCAACCTACTCTAGAGGATCAGACCCAACTGATCGTCCACCGCTCCAACGCCACCAACGATCTTACGCATCGCAGTGGTCTGACGCACCATTTCGACAGCTACACCTGCGTCAAGAAACTACAGTCTGGTGGCTTCACTCTCGCACAATCGATAACCCTGATGAAAGCAATCCGCGGCCAACTCGGCGCACGTTTGAGTTTGGCACGCGCGGCCCTACTCAGCAAAAGCAACGTGGAGAATGAAACTTATCTGTTCCGCGCAGCGTGCTCGGAGCTGAGCAACGAGGTTAAGAATAATAGGCGCTCGGCTGATGAGCAGATGCGTCGTGAGCGTACTCATTTGCAACATGAGTTGGATATCCTATCGCAGAGTCTAGGCCAGGAGATATCGGGTATGAACGATGCGATCAAGGGCATGGTAGATGACCGTAGCATGTCACGGCGGGAAGAACACAAAGCACGGGAGAGTTCGGTGAGTTTACAACCCCAAATCCAATATTTCCCTATAGGTTATCACCCAACTAATTCCCGTCTTCGGTTAGATTCAACAACTCAACTACAAGATCAGCATCATGCTTACCAGTGATGTCAAATCTGACATTGAGACTATCCGCTGGATTCTAATTCGCCGTGCCGTCATTGGTATCTTCATCATGGGCGTTATAACGCTCACGGTGATTAGATATTCGTCTTTAGCACGCCGTAAACGTAAAGACGAGGAAACGCAAAAGGCTGCTGAAGAAAAACGTCTACGTAAAGCTATCGAGGCACGTTTACCGCCAGAAGATCTAGTAGGTCATGTTCCTCCGACAGCAATGACAGGAGGGTTATGAAGGAAATGAAAAGAAAACATACTATATAAATAGAAAAACATAGAGAAGGAAGGATCTAGGCAGATTGTGCTGTACGGCGCTTGTGATATCCTCTTCTCTTCCGCCCTTTGTTAGGCTGATGGGAATTGACATACGAATGGGTGATATTATTCGAAGTACATATGACTCTCTATATTATCCTAGCACAAAATTTGCATTGTCTATCTTCACTGCCCTCAAGTTTGCATACAAAAGCAGAAAAAATATATCGAAAGATGATCCTAGAGAGACCAATGTGCACAATCATATCACATCACATCACATCATCCAATAATGACAAGACATGCACGAAAGAATATGAAAAAAAAAAACAATATAGGAAGCAAACAAACTACCGGTTTTGACATGATGTTTGCTTTTTTGTTTATGCTATAATGAAACGATAAAGACATACAAATAATAACGTACGTAAAAGGTTCAAATATAAAGAGAAAACAAAGTGATATACTAGTAACTTGTCAACTTTATAAAAAAGAAATATATTTCGACAGCATTTTGTTCGTGGGACTTGAAGAATGGGGGAGAAAAGGTAATTTGAGATCAACGTATTGATTTAAGCATAACTAGCTGTAGTTAAATAATCAGTGAATAAATAACAAACTCATAGCACAGCATTTTTGAAATACTTTCTTTTCCCCTTTTTTTTTAAGATCAGTGAAAAAAGCAAACAAGAAAAGATAAGTGATTATTGTTTGCCTACTAACATATGTTATCATTCTTCCCCCTCTCTATCTACATATACAATAGTGATGTTTGTTTCTTTATACGGAAAAGAGCAAGTAAAAAAAAAAAGGTCTTTGCATGTACATACATGTTTGTAAAAAATCGATACATTGGGAATAATTGTTGAAACCTGAATTCAAAAAGAGAATTGACAAAAATGAAACCATACATAAACATACGTAATTACGCAACCTCATTTCATAGACAAAGAAGAAGTATAGAAAATGATCCGACTTTGGAATAAAAACACATGTATTTATTTTAAATCTTGAACAACATATGGAAAAAAAACTCAAACTTTGAGAAGCGAATGATGAACAAAAGAAAAAAATCAATACGATACAAACTTTGGTTGATATTGGAAGAAAGAAATAGAAGAAATTCGACATCATGTCAAAGATACATAAAAAGAAGAGACAAAATGAATACAATCACAGAATATAGGTCAACAAAATGAGAGCAAATCTTTTATCTTACAAATTGATTTCAAATGTCTAATTTCTAATTCTTTTACAAGAGAGAGAAAAAAAGACAAAAAACTAGAACGAAGAAAAAAAGTACAGAGACGAACAAACAATACAAAGATGGTCTAGGAAAGTTTGGAAAAAACGATAATATAAAGAGAACCTGATATTCGAGCCGGACGTAGAGAAAAAAAGAGGAGACAACAAGATAGTTGTTTTAGTTGTTATCAAGAGTAGAAGAAACAGTCAAAAATAAAACAAGAGCATAGGACAAGAAAAATTACACAGATGAGTCAAGATGCGAAAGAAACCCGGTTCCCTTCGGTGCCAAAAATAAGACGGTTTGCACCATGAATACTAAAAGAGGAAAAAAAGAAATACTCAACCATTCCACGACAAGAGCCCACATATACGGCTACTATGTACCGAGCCTGGATTAAGATAAATTCCTAACCTAGGCCGTCGTCGGTTAGCGGGTACTCAAGCGCTATAGACATCATACGGTCAACGCCAAACTTTGGGTTCAAAGATATGACAATGGGCGGATGCCGTTGGAAGAGCTCGTAGAGAATCAAGATGTACAGGAAGAAGGAGAAGATATGGTTGTAAAAGGAAAGAAGAAAAGAGTGTCAAAAAGGTACGAGAAGGACAAAATATAGAGCAAAAAGAAAAAAACAAAGATGCGGTCAAAAAGAACAAGTCGGGACGAGAACAAGATAGCCATTTCAGGTCATATCGAAAAGGCGTTGTTTAGGTAGAGACGGGAGGCAGATCCCCAAGGCAGTCGGTTAACCTGTGCCGTGACGACACTTACGACGCAGGTTCAACTGCAGTGACATCAGATGGCTGGTCGGCCTGCAGCTTAGCCCGTCCAGACGAGAGGGGAGCGTTGGCGCTGACTCCGCGTGGCGGGGTGTTGTGGTGGGGGCTGACAGTCTGAGGGCTAGTAGTGTCCGAAGTCAGAGCGGGTGTCGAGGGTCTGGGCGTATCCGTGACAGGAATATCCTTAAGCTTGCTTTCCAGGGCCTTCTGCTGCTTGGGAGCGAGGTGCGAGCCGAGACTGGCAATGTAGCCACGCAACTCCTGGGCGAAATCGGCCTGCTCGGTCGGCGGCAGGCAGGAAAGAAGAGTTTGGATCACATAGTTGCCGTAGCTGTCCTTCATAAGAATAGGCAGCTGAGGTTTGCCGTCAATGGTAGAGCGCATTTCGGCAAGGATTTTGCTGCGGATATCGCCATCGACGACCTTGATAACGGTCTCGACAACGTTGGAAGCATACTTGTGCTTAGAGAGCTGAAGCAGGTCGTTGATGACGAGGTCCATCATGCGCTCACGGTCGGACGACTCACCGCAGCGGATCACGTGCTGGATGACATAGTTACCGTATTGGTTGACGATAAGCTTGCTGGACGACTGGTGAATCTCATCAAGAATGATGCGCTTGTCGGCAGGCAGAGACTTCTCGAGCATGCGCTGCACAACGCGGCAGACGTATTGGTCGATGGACATGTGGTAGAACTTGCCCCTGAAGGCCTCCATCAGGAAACGCATCTGCTCGGGAGGAGAGACCTCAATGGCCTTCTGGACAACATGGTTGCCATGAGTATCAGTCACGAGCTTTTGGACGTTCTCCTTGATTTCCTTAATAAAAAGCTCGCGCTGGTCAACAAGGACTTGTTCCAAAGCCTGAAGAGGATTGGTTAGCTTGAGCTCACGTGCTGTTATGTACAAATTGGGACGAGAACTTACCTTTTGGACGACTCTGCAAGCGTACGAGTTGAGAGAGAGGTCAACAATACGGCCCACCATCAACTCGCCCAGAATTTTCTTCTGGGCCTGGCTGCCATGGTCGAAGAACTTCTGAATGACATAGTTTCCAAACAGGTCGCGCATGATGGCCAAAGCATCAGGCTGTATCTCTTTGAAAAGCTGTTCCTTTTCGTCGCTATTGGCCTGTGCAAGCTTCTCTTGAATGAAACGCGAGCCATTCTGATCGCCGGTAAACTCAACAACATGGTTGTAGATGGCCTGTGAGCAGATTTGTTAGAAGCATTCTCAATAAACACACTACCCCTGGTAAAAGCTAAATGGAGCAAGAACAAACTTCATGATGTGAAAAAAAGCCAAATCGTACCTTGAGCTCATATTGCGCATTGTTGTGCTTATTGTTCTGGAACTCCTGTAAAAGGGCGCTCATGGTTGTGCGAGTAGCGGCCTGGGATGAGGGTGTGGCTGCAGCAGCAACAGCAGGCGAAGACATGTTTGACGGACGGTTGAAGTTGTACTCCGGAGCCGCAAATCTAGCGGCCGGCTGGCTGTAGGCGCTGTAGTCCGACATGGCAGGCTGGATGTGGTAGTTGCCGGGCATGTTGTTAGGCGGCATGCCACCGTACATCTGCTGCACCTTGTTCATTTCAGTCATTTGCAGAGCATGCAGATTGAGAGCGTGCTGCTGATGCATGTCAAGATGCGAGTACATGCCCATTTGCTGCGAAAGAAGCATCTGGGGGCTAATATTCTGGTAGCCAGGAGTGTTGGACTTCATGCTGCCCATTTGGTCAGTAGGTCCCCGTCTGGCCCAGGCATCAGATGGAGTGATTGACGGAAGGGCGTTGCTGATGGGAGCCATAGAGAAGGCGTGGCTATTAGTGGGTGACACTCTCTCGGCAGGTGTGGGAGCGAAGGCACGGTGGGCATTGAGGAAGCTCGCATCAGTGACAGAAGGCGGGAATCCATCGGATGAGACCTCGCCGGTCTTCTTATAACGACTGCCAAAGTCGGCGGGATTGGGCCAAGCAACCGATGCTCCCATAGGGTGACCGTGGGTGATGTAGCTGTCAGAAGAAACAGCAGCCATGGGCGATATGGTCGAATCAGTACCAACAGCGCGGAATACGCTGCTATGGCCAGCAGTGACGTAGACGCTATCGTCAAAGTCAGAGCCCGTGTTGAGGTCGTGTGCTGAAGAACCAGGCATGGCGGAGGCAATGCTGCCATGGCGCGAAGATCTCAAGTCGCCGCCCACAGCTCCGAAACGGCTGGCAGCAGAGTTACCGTCGACGCCACCATCACGGCTGTTGCGGTGGCTGCTTGTTCCGGATTGGGTCGGCTGGAAGAAGCTGGAAACGGAGGCTTGGTCGTTGTAGATGGCGCGAGGACGGGTGGGCGAGGTGTTAGAGGTGCCATTGGGGAACCAAGGGTTCTGGGCAGCAGCTATAGATGGATCTGTGGTTAGCATCAGTGGACATACAACTACGCAGAAGCATAGTAGATAGCAAGTAGGTATACTAACCACGCGAAGCAGCGGCTCTGTGGGCGAAAGTGTTATCCCAGATCACCTTGTCGCTGGTGGGATTGCCAACCATTGTGCCTGAAGCAGATGTCGTGTGCGCGGTGAACGAAGGTCGGATAGTCTGCAGAGCAGGCCAGACAAGAGACTAAAGTTAGCTTCTGGTGGTCGCAGCGTTGGTGGAGTTAAGGCAGCTGAGTTGAAGGTTGTGGCACGGCTCAAGATGCCGCGATAGGTTCGTGTGGGTGAGAAGAGTGAAGGGTGATGGTGCCCGTAGGTGAATCTCTGGTCGTTTATTCCAGTGTCTTTTTTTCTTCGGGCAATGCAAGCGATGAACGAATGGTAGGGGAGCAGTAAAAGCAGCAACGGTTGATTGTATGTATAGTAGTAGACAAGAAGCGAAGAACAGTAGGTTGGGTCGGGTAGAAAGGTCAGGTCAGGTCAAGTCAGGTCAAGACGCTCAGTCAGTTAGTCAGTCCAGCTAGACTAGGACTATAAGGCTCGCAAGGGAGGGCAAGCGAGACGAAGACGTTTGGATGGTGGACAGCGCAACAGAGCAGCAACTCATCCACGTGAAGACAGACAGGGCAAAACAAGATAAGAAAAAAAAAGAATCACGAAAGAGTATACAAGGAAAGGAAGATGAGGAAAAAGAATGACTGGGAATATAGACAAGGCACGGCGAGAAGAAAAAAGCAGCAGAGCAAGGAGAAGGAAGAGGGAAGTGGAAGCAGAAGCAAAAGAGCAGGAAAAAAGAGGAAGAAAAAAAACAAGATTAGAGGAGCATAAGAGTGAGAGGGGAGGCAAGTAATAAAGAGCAACAGGCTCTACAGTCTACAGCGCTCGATGCTACGTCTGCAGGCCTGAACAGAGCCCCTGGCCTGCAAAAACTGGAATGGTTTGGGCCGAGGGAGACAAGATAGAGGCACACTAGGGGGACGATGCACTAAGGCACGATGGACTGGGGCACAGGAACAGATAGGATTTGAGGTAGATGAAGATGACAGCCGCAGGCACAAGACCACACAGATAGGACGGAGACAGAGAAGCACAGAGCCGGCCAGAGAGGGCATTGCTTGGTATTGTGGAAGGGCAACGGCCAGCCAAGCAGCAGTATATAACGAAGCACAGCTTGATAGTTAGTGCGAGGTTGCTGATACTGTTGCGGGCATGAGGCATCAGCACCATAGCAGGCCAGAACAGCAGATATACATATAGACATGATAGATGCCATATTCACAAAAGCACCGCGCAGATCGATCTATTCCAGTCTGTTGCCTCTCGTTCCTTGTTCCTCGTGCAATCGTTTGTACATATCTTGCAGTCGGGTTTGGGCCCCTCCCAGAGATTCGACTTGATATGCACGAAACTGTGCATGAGAACAGCAGCATTGCATATATCCACCGTTCTTCACCAACCGTTCAAAGAACTGCGAATGCATTCACTTTGCAGCACGCACTACGCAAGCAAAAGCGATGCAAGAACAGACAATCGGAAATCCGACACGAGGGGACCAGGACAGGTTCTCATCAGGGCATGCAGTAGTCAATCTAGTCAGTCACCTGGGTTAGATTTGTGTTCGCGACTGTGCCAGGGCTGGAAACACTGGCCTCAGCCCCTGTAAACTTGTAGAACCACCGTAGGCTTGGGCATATGGGACTGCTGTATTAATGGCTACAGAGGCCGCACCCACTATAAGTGCATTTATAGGACAAGCCAGCCTTGTTAAGCCCACAGAAAATTATGAAACCAGCAATCTTGGACTGCCAATCTTTTTTATTTGGATCAGTTCCCTGGGAATTAATTTTGGTGTATTTTTTTTCGCATGGCAGTGGAATTGCTAGCTCACCTGCAGCAACGACCAGAGAAGAAAATCAAAATTTGGTGGTGAAGGGGAATAATCGGTGGAAACGAAAAGAAGGGTCTATGTCAGAAACAACAGCGATGTTGCCCAAAAGCACGAATTCACACATCTTACATCATATGGACATAGACAGATAGACGCGGGGCAGAATGAATAAGGAAGACGAAAGGAGCATTTGACAACATACCTGAAGAACCATGATGTTTGATTTAGAAAGCAATGATGTCGATGTTTCGTTCACGATCGACAACGCGTTATGCGAAGAAGAATTTACAGAATTTTAGAATGAACAGACAAGATGAGGTTTTCTTGGGGGTGGTCTCAAGTCCTAAAAACTGAGAGGCTCGCTGCAAAAAGGCTAGTGCGAAGAGGCAAGCTCTAGCGTTGAAAATGAAAATCGTGCTGAGAAGAGCCAAGACAGGGATTTTACTCTAGAAGTGGTTCTGTTAGTTAACCTTTTCCTACCCATTCGTTGATCTTGTGCTGTTTCGAACCAAGAAAATCTTGTCTGGATTGGCATCGACAGTATCGATGTTGAGTTTTCAAGGAAGCAGATGCCACCTGGCATTCTTTTTTCTTCTCATTATGCTTTGTCTTGGTGTAAATGGATAGAGGGGCTGAGAACAAACCTTGGACACCACAAATTGCTACTAATTACAGCTGGTAATCGTGTAGCAATGGAAGATAGTTGGCCGGAGCTTCACGTCTAGTAAGTTTGTTCCAACGAATAAAGCCGGGCTGTGCTAGTTTACTCAAAATTTATGGCAAGAGAGGGCGCTCGGGTCGTCCAAAAAAAATAGAAACAAAAGGCTGTAGTATCCGGAGAGAAACAGAGCGGGCGGGTGAATTAGGCGATGAGGTTAGGTACAAGAGCCACAAGATGGACCTTGCTAGCAAAGCTTAATAGACAGGAGGATTAATTCACAGAGGACGGCTTTGTCTAGGAGCGAGTAATCCAAATATAAGAAGAGCCTGGGGAATAAATATTAAACAGTCCGTCGAGGTATTTAACAGAAGATAGGAAGTATTAGGCCGTGTTCAGCAACCAGAAGATGTAACGACGTGATATGGCGACGTATGTGACGCCAAGATGGTAGTTGGACAATAATACCACTGGCCTTTTACAGACGAGGTGGTAAGTTTCAAAAGAAAGAAAATAGAGGTGAATAAAGTGCTATAACACAGATGGCGATGGTCAGTAAGCTGGGTATACACAGGAAATGCGGACCATGCGTTGAAAGCGAGATGGTGAGGTTGTAAGTCGATCCAGCAGCAAAAGAGATATCACACCGTCGTTGTGTTTTTTCACAAACTATCTGCGTTCCTACGTGAGCAGCGCAAAAGAAATGTGAAACGGCAAAGCGAGCGGGAGGTATAGCATGAAGGATGATGCCAGGGAGTGGCAGTTTATGTGCAAGGAGAAGAGCGGGTAGGTGAAGAAGCCTGTATACACAGTATTTATTTCGATAGAAAACAAGTTATCGAGGGGGCAGTGATATCAAGAATCTCAATTGAGAATTTCATCTGGGGAAGTGCAATTGATATACAGAGCTATCCATCATTGATAAATGCCCCCGAAACTAATGTTCCGGAGGCGAACAATTTCAACGCGTGGTTTTTTTTATGACGCCAACGATCTGGAAGCCGTTAAAGCGGTTGAGTAGTGGGGAACATGGTCAACATTAGCACATAAATTGGCCACAACAGCTCGATCATAGAAGTATAGAAACTGCGGCGCTGTTTTTTAGTCTGATGAGGCTCTATATTCTACCGAAACCAGAACAGTCCATCTATATGCGCACTTGTGCATGCAGAAGAACCCCCCAACGAAGTGAACCCGAAAGAGATCTTCATAGCGAGGACGAAAAAAGGAGGGCAGACAGGGTGTGTGGTGGTCTTGTTGACCTTGGTGTAAGACAGGACTTAGATGCTCTGGCTAGAGAGCTTCCCGAATCATACATACCTTGTATGTCACACTAGAATAGAATGACTGAATGATGGGTAAAAATGTAACTATATGTGATGAACTTTCGTAGATGAAGATGCAGTGCTATAGGTGATTCGTTTTGTCTTGAGTTTTTTTTTTCGATTTTTCTAAAATTATTGTGCGTGGTTTTGTGATATGTCGAGCTTGGTGATAGGAGACAGCACTCGAAATATAGTATTAGGATAGCCTCAGAAGCTTTAGCAAGATAAATAGATAAGATAGCTGGTATATTTCACGAATTATTCGACAACGGAAACTCGATAAAGATGAAATGTAAAGAAGGTTTAAATACGATCTGTCACTTTTGCAAATGGAAGAAGAAAAGATACAAGTAAGGTGAACGTTGAAACTGCGATAGGTTGAGCAGCAAAAAAATAATAATAAGAAACTGGTAGTGAGTAAACAGACGAATTTAGTAGGTACGGCTAGAATAGAACAAAAATGAAAATAGAGGCGAAATTAGAAACAGGACAAAAAAAAAGTAACGGTGAAGACAGGAAAGATCGATATTGTATTGAAAATGTCAGATAAAGTCTGAATATGTTTTGTTATTCTTTTGATATCCCAAACTCAAGAAACGGCGACGTGATCTTATATATTTCTATCGGGAATCTAACGGTTACTCTTGTTCTAATCGATCAAGGCCCAATAAGTAAAGATAATACATAGGAAAAGGCAGAATAAATGCCTACCAAACACAAAGATCTTCTTTGATTCATCCCCCGCCAAAGGGAAGAAAATCGAATTGTCCACTATCACTTAGCAAAGATAGATATCTAGACCTGGGAGGAAACATCCTAGAGAATGAAGCGCACGATACATTGCCGGGCAGGTCACAAAATACTAGCAAAAGTACGAATTCGAACATGCAATATCTGAATCAAGGAACAGTCTATGGCAGCTAGGGTTAAATCCGACGGCCCCCTCAACCCGCCCCCTCTCTCTTCCTATTTTTCTTGCAACTATCGAATGAAATATGAAATATATAATACATACATATGTATGTAATAATGGGTGAAATTGTACTGTTTTTTTAGCGGAACCATCCACACGAATATAGTTAAGAAGGAACCCTACTAGTAGACTTTTCTCCAAAACCTACCATTGTTGATTTTATGAAAGCAGCAATTAGCCAAATGTAGTTCTTTGCGTGTTATCAGCCTTGCCTTCATAGCTCTTACTACACTAAAATGTATGTCTTTGTAGAACGTTTATATTTATATGCCTCGCCACAGAGCTTACATCGGTTGTTTTCCGGCTTGACATGATGTCATTTCTGTTCTATGGTGGGTTGAATTGGGCCGCATACTGCATAGGTCTATCAGTCTAGTAGCAGTCCCATCGAACTACCTAGCGTAGTTTTTTTTCATCAGAGCCTAACATATGAAGTCGCTTGATATACTAGTAAAAGGCGATGGTGATAATAACCCCTTCAAGATACTACCGTCTTCTCGCCAAAGGCTTGGTATACCCTACACATATTCTCTCTCCTCTGTCATTAGTTCTGTTGAAGCATTACTAGGGATGGCTTGGGGCTTTTGTCTCGATCTTTGGTAGTAACACAGTACACCAACCAGCCAAAAATCTAGTAGACATTTTTTTGTGCTCTCAGGCATCATTCTCGGTCACTTATACAGCCCCTTCTGGCCTTTTTTATGTTTACTACGCTTGACTATTTGCATGTTCTCGCTAGGCGGCCCACTGTCTAATGGTTCTTTTTTAGCTGTGTATAGCTGTTAGGCAGCCTAAAAGGGCGGCGGCCAATGAATGAAGGTACACAATGTTCCTGTCGCTAGCTGGTATGGATTGGCCCATCACATCAAAAGGGTAACAAGAGGAGGGGCTCAAGGGGAGAGATTCCGCTTGGCTTGCAACTTGGGAATAACATTGCTCGAGGGGGTCGAAAGGACTCCAAAAGCTTGCTAGGCACAAATATCGTTCAAGCTAGTGAGCTGACAGAAACGCTCATTCCTCAGTTTATCATATGATCGAGTGTTGTTGAAATATAAACATCATGTTGTTTAAACAATCCCGCAAATCACAAACCCTTGTACTCTTTAATAAATTAGGGTTACCGACACCCGAAACAAGACTAGGCCCAGGGATTCATTCCCAAAATCAAATGTTACTCTTTCATCCGCGATTCACAATGCTACTCTCATCAACTTACACACCTTGTCGCCCGTGAAATTGACAAGGGAAATAAGCATGCAAACAAACCAGCTCAGCCAAGAAAGAGAAGCGCAACAGAACAAACAGCAGAACATGAAAATCACATAAAGATATAAAATACACGAAACTAAGTACGAAAAGGTAATGCAGCTACCCAAAAAGGGCATGTAGACGAAACTGCCAAAATAAACAACGCCAAAAATATAATATGTTGCATAATTTATTTTTTTTTCAAAAAAAAGTGAGTTTAGAAAATAATTAAAAAAGGAGGGGTCGGGAGGGTTCAGGTCCAGTAGCAAGAAGGACCTTTTATTCTTTTATTTATTTTGAATGTTTGCATCGACAACTAATTTCTCACAAGCGACCTGGAGGGGAGAAAAAAAATATATAGAAAAAAACTTACTAGTTAGTTGTAGTGCATGAAAAATAAAGGACAGAGCTTCGAGCCATAATTTACCCCAACAAGGCGCAGTTCAAAGCTTGCTGTAGTTTGCATTTACATATATACACATTGGAGTATGGTTACAACTATACCAAATATCTCCATTGACATTGAGAACGAATGGAGAGTCTTTCTTTTGATGATCCTTTTCTTTTCCTCTCTGCCATCTTTCTTCACTTCTTCAAACTCCGTGTCTCGTTTCGGTTTTTAACGGCCCGTCGCAGGATTGATTAAAGAAGAACAACAACAAGAAGGAAGCGCTCTAAATGTTTGCTATGAAGCAAACACGATAGACGAAGTCTTGTCTACAAAAAAGGACATAAAAAATACAAAAATGTTTTGCTCACTGTATAACCGGTGACTAAGCAGACCAATCGATTCAATTGTCATCGCGGAAAGCCCATCTGAACTCTGGGACTTGGAGTTTCATTCATTTCTAGTCGCTATAATCTCATTATAATCTACCTTTTCCTTTTTCTTTTCGCTTCGCTGAAAAACAAATCGTATATTGAAGCACGAGCTTCTCATGAGTGGCGCCCATTTTCACATTATATTGAGATTCAAAATGAGAAAAATAGTTATAGTACTTTGTCACTATTTATTCATATCAACGCCACTTATTGACGCATCACAAGGCGTCTATTAAGAAAATGCAGTCCAAAAAGTATTACTTTTTTGACATTTGACACCCGGCGCATTTTTAATGTTTTTATATATTAATCATCGGGTTTCAGACGCTGAATACTACTATAGCAATGATATGAATATTGAATGACAAGACAGCCTATAAGATCGGAATATACTACATAATTAGTTGTTATAGGCACTAAATACGAAGATAAGTAAACAAAGGACACGACCTTTTGAGGCTGGCGAGATTGCCGGAAATTTTTGAAATGCCGATTTCAACAGATTCCCCTATTCTCAATCATTCGTAGATGCTTTTATTTCTTTCTTATGTTGAATAGTATTGATGCGATTTGGCGGAACAAACGCCAAGAGTATGTAAGAAAATAGCCACAAGATGCCGAGCGGCTTGCAGGGCATCAAAAACAAGCAATACAACATAAATGAAAATATCAAAAGAAATAAAAAAAACCTGAAGGAGCCGCAGTCATATTATATATCTAGATATACACCAAACTGTTCTTGAGAAAATACAAATTACCAAAAGGCTTGCTTGGCCATCTCTTTCTATCAAAATCGATAAAATGCCTAGTGAGTCTAACTAGATAGGTCAAATTAAATCTTTGGTACTGGACTACATAGCTAGACTCAGCATAGCAGCTAGAGTCAAAGCTGACGAATCTAACAGGGCCGCACAACAAACCGGCAACGTAGGCCGAAGAGACGAGACGCCAGTTGTTTTGTTTCCATCTATGAAGAAACTAACCGCAGCAGACTAAGAAAGTGCCTTAACTCTTTGCATAAAAGAGATAATCAAAGGGGAGTCTCGGGAGACATCTCTCGAATCACGTCCCTTTTTCCAGGAGAGGAACTTTACACTGGAATTCCAGAAGCCTTCGCTTTTACTTATTAGACTCTACTAACGAAGAAAATAAGATAAGACCGAGAAAGTATTTCTCTTGTCAAAAGCTAAGCACTACGGAGTTGATATCTTGATAGGCTTACTCAGCCATGAATGGATTTGCAGATTCCAGTCACCCGTTCATATATATATATATATATATATTTCATCTCGATAGATAAAAAAGCCCGTTCATTCGGAGATGTTTAACTACCGAGTTGCCAAGAACGTCTTGGTGTTTGAATACATTTTTCGACTTTTTGGTACAATAACTCAACTTGTAGAGATAAATATTCTAACATGGATTTTCAGGCTGAGCCTTACCTATGAGAGCCCTCCGGGAAATGCGTCGTACTACATGTGAAAAAAAAAAAAAAAGATTGATAGCTACAACTACGCCCGAAGCTACAGCCAAGATAAAAGTCTAAGAGACATATTACGTCGATACTTGAGTAACTACAAACTCGTGAGATCTGAGCCATAAGCATACTCTCGTCTTATGCTCACATGAACAATAGCAATCACAAGGACTTTGTTTTTTTTCTTCGCTCTCGAACTCATGGCTATGTTCCCTGCTTTCTTTGCTAAAGCTGTGCCGTGTTCATCTAAGCGATGATGCTTTGAAGTCTTAGCGCGATACGTAACCCTTTTTTTCCCTTCTTTTTCTTTTCAAGTTCCCCCATTTGTCTAACACGTATACTAACTTTTGGTTCCAATTCCTTATCAAACAAGGTTTTCCCTTAACGAAGCGTTCAGCTTTTGGCTAAACATCCTTACATGTAGCAGTTAATCTCTCTAACACAGTCCGGATATGTTATTTCCACACGAGCATTGACTATTTTGTCTAGTCGGCAAACATCACTTTATAGCCACTTCTCATCGGTTTTGAATTATATCTCATCTTCTTAGTTTATAAAGCCTAGTCTATGTAATCCTTTTAGCATTTGTTACAGTGATATTTGGGTCGGTTTCATTGCCCCCCGTTCTCCCAAAACCTTGTTATAACCCGTATGGCGGAAGCTCGCTGATTTATGAGAAGACATATCAACAAGGAGCGGAAAAGACTAACCAAATCCATACAATGTACGTACATATATAACAGACTATACATAGTTGTAGGAAAATTTGGCCCCCTCTGTTTTCCTGTAAATTAATATAGCGGATGGTTCATGCTAGACTGAGCGATCTCCTCTTTCTTTGCCGCATTGTACGAATGAAAATGGTCTAGTAACCAGTCAGACATGCATATATGTCTTATAGAATTTGATGCCATAGCGTGCTGTCAATATTTATGCCACTTCTTCTCAAGGCATATCAAGACTCGGCATGATTTATTCCGTTGCCTGTAGTAATTAAACTTTGCTACATAGCAGTATTAAATTCTCAGTAAAGGTTAAAAAACACTTGTGTGGCGTCTTTTTTTCTTTACTTTTTCCTTGTTGTCATCTCATTTTCGATGGGGGTTAATTAGGCGGCTTACACGCATATTCTAGCCTTGTCGAGCTTGGCTGGGTTGTGATCAAAGCTTAAAGTTGCTTATACTTTGTGTAGAATCTGCACATTTCTTTTTTGTCTTTTAGTCTACTTCTACTGATTTGCATCAGACTAACAGAAAGTACATTGGTAAGCCGTTCTCTTATTCTTCCTTCTTTTGATGGTGATTCTGTCTCGATCGTGTCCTCACATTTAGATGAATAGCCACGCTATTTTCACCGACTTTCAATTTGATTCGGAAGATTCTTATTGCTTGTTACTCGTTTTTAAGTCTTGTTTCTTCGTTCTTTCTGCAGCACTGACTAAGGCAACAGCTCTATCTTTTTGTATTATTACGTAGGCAAAATGTGACATGGTCTTTGTTGTGGAATGTAAGCCTATTCCAAGTTTCCTTTTCTCCTCTATGCTACCTACTCTTTTTCCGTTACTTGTTACTGTTACAAAGAAAATAAGATTGAGAAAAATAAACATTGAAAGGACACAAACATGAAGATCGCCTGAGAATGTACATCAACATGGGAGAGTCGAAGTAAAATAATAGGAAGAAAAGCACATAAACGTTTTGACTACATAAGCCAAGAAAAGAAACATAAACTTGGAGAGGTCCGTTCGCCTCTTCTAGTGTCAACCCTGCCAAAATCCAACCCTGAAAGAAGAATATATATCTGTACATATACGCCTACAAAGAACATCGATGTGCATTTGTGAAAGTGAACCCAAAACTTCCGTGCCCTTGCATGGCTCAGAACTTGGCTTGCTAGCATCTTGCATATTCCGTGCATTATATTCTTCTCTTACCTTCTCATAATAACTCTGCCACTCTCCACAAGTGTCACCATCCAAGACATGTTGGGTACTTTGGGGTCATGATATAAGATGTGTACTTGTTGATTTCTTCCTTTGAAGAATTATATCAGAAAAGAAATCGACTTAACCTTTTTCGCACATTGTATTCAGTTGAATTAATAATTCTTAATCCCAAAAGCTTTTGCTACTTGACTAATGTGAGTCCTATCTTTTGATAATGTCAAATTTCCCTCTCAGGTTTGTAGAGCCAAATAATCATGATATAGGGTTAATAACCCCAGCACACACTATCCCTATCAAGAATCCGACTATTTCATTATGCCTCCCTCCACATCCAATATCACTGAATATATTCAAAATAAATTGAAAATATTTATAGCACTACCTAGCAACCAGAAATTCTCTAATAGCAGCTAGTTTCTATACCAACAGCTATTTTTGACGTTCAAACATAGGTGAATGATACTGTTGTGATATTTCACCTGGTATAATATATCGAGAGAAGCGTTGTTGGTATTCCAGCGGCATTTCCAAGTTTCGGGATCATCATAGACAGACTCATCGGTATGTGTGTTGATATCTTGCTCTTGTTCTATCTTGATAATATGGGATGGCTATCTTCCCTTCTCGCCTAGCGAATCATCGACTATACAATGATAGTGGTTAGAGTTAGGGAGAGCGAGAGAATCCATAAGACGGGCTAGATCCCCTTATCCGTCTGAAATGCATGTTTACCTTCATAACATTCTTTGTGATGCTTTGTTACCGGGTCTTTTCTTATTATAGACTAGGTTTTAGCCGCCATGTTGGAATGCTAATGCAACATCAGGGTTGCCCTGATACCAGACTCACGCATATCTTGCGATGAGGAGAGACATCGCCCATTCCATTCCATTGGCGATACAAGGGAACCTAATAGGAAAAGGAAAAGAATCGTTTGTCGAGGCAAGGTGCTAAACCTGTCTTACAATTCGAAGCATGCTAAATTCACGTGACTTCACACGTTTGAAAAGACGGTATCACAGTATTTTGTTTGTGTCACATGAGATCTCCAACATCATCGTCAGAGTTTTTTTTTTCAATGACAAACGTACGTTAATAATGTCAACTTGCTTCTGTATTTCCCTTTCTTGCTAGATAGACTCTTACTTCGTGATACACTTTGGGCAGAAGTAGTTAGCTGAAGCGATCACAAGTGCAAATAGACTTGGATCATCTCCCAGACTTGTTCTCGGTCTCAAGAACCAAGAAGATTCTTTATTGAGCTGTGCTAATGTTATGCCCGTAGATTCTAAGATTGGCTGCTTGGTAGTCCTTGTATTAATGAAAGCCAAGGATGCCCGATCCAAAAGACCGCCGAGTCTCGACATAGGCGATCGTCCCCGGAGGACGTGTTGTTGAGTCCCTCGCTTTAGATATAACTATCGCTATATTCTTCTACTTCTTGACCTATTTGTTCAAAAGAAACGCCGTTCAATCCGCAGATATCCGGTTCTATCGTCCTAGTAGCATCTTCCAAGTCCACCAGTGTCCATGTTTTTCGGATAGTCTCGGTTCTTTTTCTTCTGGACTTAATTTGGTCTGATATAACATCTACCTACTGTGATTTCATAGCAATACGGCGGCCTGTTCCGTATGGAAACAATCGTCCTACGTTGTATTTCTCTTCGTTTGCTACATCTGTTATAATGTCACCTAGAGCCTATTTTCTCAACATACGACCATAGCTGATAGAAAGCACGGGATCCCGTCCGCTCTCCCCTAGTTAAACTATCAAGCGCCCGATTAGTACTACGGTGGGTGACCACGTGGGAATACCGGGTGTTGTATGTATTTTGATATCAAATTCCTTTTGGTTGTCTTGATGATTTTTTTTAAAATAACAGTAGATAGACGCCAAAGAATAACATTACATAACTAGCATGATTTCCATTA
>RHDR01000356.1:0-31243 GCA_009806295.1 Davidsoniella neocaledoniae
TTTCTTCTTTTACCTTTCCTTTCTTTCCTTGCTTTTTGTCTTATTATGAATCATGTAGTCCTGCCTTTGCACATACTATCATCATACCCCTCAAGGTTTTTCTTCCAATGGCCTATACTCACATCTTCATTCGGTTTACAAGGTGTGGCAACCTGTCTGCTTCTTCTTAAGTTATCACTTTTATTTTCATGTCTGCTGCTTTATCTCCGCCCCCTTGTATTGATAGTTGATGGCATTTTCAAGGCCTCATCATATGTTTGGAACATATTAATGCTCCTAAATTAGTAACTAATATTTATGTTGTTTACCCATATCAATACCATATGTCCGGTCCAATAGCTATATCCGTTGTAGTATTACAGAATGACCAAAGTCTCAATTAGTGTGATAAGAGTATAATCTGAGTATGCCCTTTTGTCCATGAACTCATACTTCCACAAATAACATGGATATTTTTCTCGCAAAACAGTCAATAACTAGACCTAATGTCTTTCATGTCTAAATTTCGAGTTGTTGTACCTTTTTCTTTGTGCTAGCTATGTTGTCTTGTATCGGAAATAATATTGCATAATAGTTTCTCAACATAGCTCTTATAACTTTTCAGATATTATCCACAGTTAGGGTTATGTAATATAATGCGCCGACTTACACGATCTTATTAAGCAACATAAGCACGCAGTAAATATTCCGACATCTAAGCTACATAGTCATTTCCTAAGCATATTTATATTGAGCTATTAATACATCCGTTTTCGCAAACATAACAACTCATATATTTCAAGTCATATAAACGGTCTCACTTATCATAGTTGTAGATTTAAATGTGTAAGAATATAGATACATATGTATGTATATAGGCTAGACCTGCTTCGAACCACAGTTCACGAGGTCATGCTGAGAGGCTGGGAGGCTAAAGTGGCAGGAAGTATACTATACGAGAGAATGAGAACAGGGCTGTATCACAACGATACATATAGATGTCACAAAATCTGATATCAATACTTGATGCTCGTCAGATTCTCTTTCATCCAACGATGATTTTGGCGCGGATGGAACTCTGGGCTTTTGGTTCTTTTTTGGTTGGTGGTTTAGATAGAAAAGTGCAGACTAGAAAAGTGGAAACTCTAAGCTTTACTAAGGCCGTTGCTTAGGCAACTGGTTAACTATGAGCATCTATCTTTTTCTACATTGTTGTGCCAAAACTACATGTATAGCAAAAGGTGTTGAGATGACAGAATCCTGTCAGAGTTTATGATCTTGAGCCACGAGATTTAAAAACATCTCGATAGATCTAGAGTATCACGGGTGTCATCTGGACTGGCTCCTTGCATAATTGGATGAGGCAACCGGTAGATAATTCCAAAGTGGATGTCATACTTCTGAGGTTAGTGTGAGTAGCCAGTTAATAGTGTATTTATAATAATATAGAACAGGGTAGAATATACATGTACATATATGTACATATACATATATGTAACCGCTGGGATGCTTTGCTATTAAAACGATCGCCATAACAAAATGAGTTGAGTGATAATAGAAACAAAAAAGGTTGTTTGCTTAGGTGAGAGACTAGGGTGACTTGAGACGCTATGAAGCTCGAACAACGTAAAATCAAGTGAGCATCGAGAATTGCGACGTCAAGTCATCATCTAGATGCGCAAATGCTCAATTATTGTTATTACAGGGTTACTTTTGACACTCTGGATGGGCGAGTTGCCTGCTTGGGTTAATGAGTTATGTGATGATGGATGTGGGCTTCTTTTACTACGACAAGGGCGTTTTAGTAGGCTAGACAGGACAGAACTGTGATAGTTAGATTGCTTCATTTTTC
The DNA here is from genome assembly GCA_009806295.1 of Davidsoniella neocaledoniae. Classification (NCBI taxonomy): domain Eukaryota; kingdom Fungi; phylum Ascomycota; class Sordariomycetes; order Microascales; family Ceratocystidaceae; genus Davidsoniella; species Davidsoniella neocaledoniae. The sequence continues at coordinate 1,832 of RHDR01000356.1, forward strand.
TCGTCACGGAGAATTGAGTATTGAAGAAAAGGCCCTCTCGATAGTAGTCATCAACTGTGAGTAAAGGACTCCAATTGGTATAATTGGCTACTCGCTTAAGGAGTCTGTCCTTCCGATAAACTCACATGCGAACTAGATGCGGCAGCTTTGCAGTCGGATGGATTTAGTTGCTAGGGGATGAAGAGTGAATATTGTTTTAACGGTGATCTGTTGACAAAGAGGAATTTGAGTAAATAGAGAATACCCCGCGGCCGAACTGGCCACCAAGCAGGTGGCGATGTTAGCAAATATTGATAAACAGGAGGATGTGAAAAGTTGATGCACGAACCAATGATATAATAGCGACACCAGGGCTTCGATTCTACGCATGGAAGGCTGTCAATGGCCTGGTGCTATGTATCTGTTTTGTGTGTACTTTTAGCGGTCTTCTATGTATCTGTATCTGTACTAGCATCTAGCGTGATAGTGACAATTGGCATGTACTACGTATTATATGGACCAACCTGGTAGAATTGGCGGCCAAAACAGGTAGAGGCGGATATGAGATAGGAAAGTTCCGTTATAGGCTTATCTGACTTCGTACTTGACTCTTATTATGGAAAGGCGAGGCGTACAACACAAGAAACAATCGTATTTTCTTGCTTTGTTGCTTCTTCTTTTGGGTGCCATACGAGCTTCTAGACGAATCGGCACACTGGTACATAGAACCGTCCCTCCTTCCCTTCTTCCCCCTATGCACACAATAGGCACTTGCCTAGGAAGCCACTGTTTAGGAAGCGGCTACAGAAACTAACACCCGGTAACTACGCAATAAAGTCCACCACCCATCATCCCCCAGACGATCCACCCCTGTTTCCACTTTCGGGCTCAAGCCAAGTAAACAAACTCATAGTTATTTGTAGCATGGGAAAGCGTAGCATGGAGGGAAAACAACTACAAAGCAAAAAAAAAAAAGCTTCCTCCGACACGCAGTATAACCAACACGAATCCTAGTCTTGTTGTCTCGTCTCAGAAGGAAGAAAAAAATATTCAAAAGGACGGCCAGGGTCTTGTTATTTTGAACAGACAGACAGATGGATCCAGGCAGTTGCTCGATTGGAACAAAGGTGGTCTATCCGCTCGCTGGGTAAGAACTTTCTCGTCGTTGCCGTTTCTGTGTCTACAACTAGGCAGCCGAGATTTTATTCCTATCCTCTTCGCTTGGCCACCTAATAAGATATTTATTCTTCTTGTGCTTCTTCCAGTGTCGTCGATATCGCCCTACGTTGTCATTCTTCATTCTTTCCATTGGATTCGCCTGCTGTTTTCATTCCTGGAAGCACCTTCTTCCTCCCTTTCCGTCCCTTTGTTCTGGTTTATGCACGCAAGAGTGCCGCAAGGGCGTCCTTTGTCTGCAAATCCGTGATAATCGCCTGACTAGCTTACTTGGAAACCTTCATTTTTATTGAGATTCCTACTATCGCATCGCTTCGAGATCTTGTGCGCGACAAACAAACGCCATCGACAATCCACTATACAATTCCGCCTGTAAAAATATCATCTATATAGATAGGCCCGACTATTGGACACCAAAAGACTGTACTGCCAGCAACTGCGCATTCTGGGTTACTCCCCACCAACGATATCTTTGCGACGTCGGTCTGTGATATTAGTCACCCTCTGTGCTATCAGAGGCAGACTCCCTTTAACTCGACTTGCGCCTAGGCTGGCCAATTGGTGAACTTCCAGTTTCTTCATTGACTATTCATTATAACCATTCGATCAGTCGCTGCCGAAGTCATCCAGATGGACCTACTGAGCCGAAGCTAGCACTCTTCCTCGTCCGTTGTGCGCCTTAAGCTTCCTTAACTTGAACATCACCCCGTTCATTCTATATCTATCTCTTTATACCATATATAGCGAGAAGCACATCAACAGGTACTTGCTTCTGCCGCCTCCTAGACTATGAGCGGGCCACCGCCGCCCCCTCCACAACACGGCGCCAATCCTCGAACTACAGCTGGAAATACTGGTACTGGGCTTCCCCCCGGAAACTACGATATATTTGTCATCCCGCCGCATTCTGCGGGATCGGGTTTTCTCTATCTTCCATCACTCAGTCCAAACATGAATAGCTTTGCGGCAGGCTTTGCCTGCGCTCTCATTGCTGTGGCCGGCTTTCAAACTCTGGGCCCTGTCATACAACAATGGTTCGGTGGATCACATGTTCTCATCAACATTGCCATGTCGCTAGGAATCATCACAGTTGGTACTGGTTCTTGGTACATTGGCCGATTACAAAGTGGCTCGTTTAACGCAAAGCCACAGATGGATGGAGCTTATAGCCATCCGACATCAGGTGGCCCCGACACTAATCATACGCCGAATTCACACTCCGACCAATACCAGAATGAGTTCTACTCTCAACCACAAGAGCAAGAGCACTACAGTGACTACCCACCTCCACCTAGTGCCAGCTATGAGCAATACCATCGCCCAAGCACCCCGACTCCGCCTCCTCGGGACCCAACGCCGCCGCTGCCGCGGGAACCTACTCCTCCTCCACCTCCACCTCCGAGAGAGCCAACTCCTCCACCACGAATGCCTACTCCGCCGCCAAAGGAACCGAGTCCGCCTAGAAAGTGGCCCTCACCTCCTCCACAGCCAATCTTCCCTTCTCCGAAGCGCAAGAAGCCAACTGTCACCATATCTCCAGAACGCACAAACGATCCCTCGACTCCAACACGCTCTTCAAGAACTACCAAGGTTGCTACTCCTGTTTTTGAGCCGCCTCTACGCCACCTGAACCCGCATGTCGAATCTGTTCCTGAGTCTCCTTTAGTCAAGTCTACACCCCCCTTAAGGAAAAAGGGCACCAAAGAGCCTGAGTTCGATTTCGAGATTGACCTGGATGTGGAGTTTGCTACCAAGCCCAAGACACACTCTCGCACGGCATCTAAGTCACCAGTCAAATCTTCGAATCCAAAGGTGGCATCAAAGCCTACTATCAAGACTGAAGTTAAAGCAGAATCTCCTACTGTCACTAAGGCGGAGCTGAAGCCGGCTAAGAAGTCTTCTAAGACTGACAAGTCTGAAAAGATTGAGAAGCCTGTCAAGGTTGATAAGATTGATAAGGTCGATGTTCCAGAACCGCCTAAAGTCAAGAAGGTCAAGAAGGTCGCCAAACATGCTCCTCCCCCACCACCAGAGTCGGACCCGGAGCCTGAGCCGGAACCGTATATAGATGAACCAGAATTAGTCCCGATACTGAAGTCTACTGTCAAAAAGACAAAAGTTGTCAAGGTAAAAAAGGCCAAGGCTGTTAAAATTCAGGAGCCCCAACCTGCAAGCGACTCTGAAGCCTACCGAAATCTCGACGATTTTCAGCACGACGCAATGTATGATTCTGAGTCCGATATTGAACCAGAGTTGATACCAGAGCCTCCAAAAATCAAGAAGGTTAAAAAAGTTGTCAAGACCACCAAGCCTAAGATTGCAACATCAGATGCAGTATCCGAAACAAAAGTTGCCAAGACGGCACCGAAGGTCGAACCCACGTTGGAAGATGTGGTTCCAGAGGTAATCTTTCCTGTTCTCAAGAAGAAAAAGAAGGATGCTACCAAGACCGCAGAAAAGGCCGAGGTAAAAAAAAAGGTCCAAAACCTACCCCGGTAGTTGCTGAAGCCCCTGTCGTACAACCGATAGCTGTGCCTGAGCCTGTTGTGATACCACAACCAACTCCTACACATGTACCAGCACCAGTATCAGTTCCAGTGCCTGCGCCCGATGTCAAACCAGTCGTCGAGCAACCACCACCAGTCACTACACCTATTGTTGTACCTCCTCCTGCGGCTACCCCAGTAGCCCCAATACCAACACCTGTGGCACCACCTCGTTCCAACCCGATGAATGCCTGGGAACGAGCGCGTGAGGAAACTAGAAGGAAAGAGGAAGAGCGTAAAGCTAAAGAAGAAGAACAGCGCAGACGAGACCAAGCATCTAAGCGTCTGCAAGAACTGCGCGAGAAAGAGGCTCGCGAACGTGAGGCTAGGGAACGTGAGATTCGTGAACGCAAGGAAAAGCTCGAGCTTGAGCGTCTTGAGCGTGAGAGGGTAGCCCGTGAACGCCTTGAGCAAGAAAAGCGTGAGCGCGAAGCCAACCAAAAGCGTGAAAAAGAGCGTCTTGAACGTCTTCTACGCGAAGCCCGTGAGCGTGAAGCACTCGATCGTATCAAGAAAGAGGCCGAAGCTCGTGAGCGGGAGCGAGAACGTGTTGTCCGCGAGGCTCGTGAACGAGAAGCCAAGGAGAGAGAAGAACGTGAGAAAGAGGCTCGGCGACGTGAGATTAGTGAAAAGGCAGCAAAAGATCGCGAAGATCGCGAGCGCCGTCTCCGAGAACAACGTGAGCGCGAGCAACGCGAACGTGAGGAGAAGGCAGCCCGTGAAAAGCTTGAGAAGGAGAAGGAACAGAAGGAACGTGAGGAACGTGAGGAGCAAGAACGTTTGGCCAAGCTCAAGGAGATCTCAGATCGTGAGCGTCGTGAACGTGAGTTCAAAGAACGTCTTGAGCGTGAGAACGCTGAGAAGGAACGCAAGGAGGAAGAGAAAAATGCAGCCCGCTCTGGTGGTTATGCCTTCTCTAGTGTTGGTGAGAAAACCAAGATCTGGCCCAATGGCAAGCCTAGCATCGCCAAATCTACCATGTCATCACCCGGTGCTCCAGAATCTCCCCCACCGCCTCCAGCCCAGTCACAATTCACTCCCCAGTTCACACAATCGCCTCCTCCACACAACCCCCGTGCCGAGTTTGGCCATACCAAGATTCCACCAAGGCGGCCAAACCAGGCCTCAGCCCATTCTGCCGTTGACGGTGATGACAACGCCTACTCTTACCGGCCATACGACCAGCCTAAAAAATCTACGCCGCGGAAGAAGTCTGTTTCCGACCTTTCCGATGGTTCTTGGACACCTTCTCAGTCTACATCTCGCACTACGCCACCGCCTGCTTTCCGAGGTTATTATTCGACGCCAAATCCTGATAAGATTGGAATTCGTGCCGTGTATATGTTCATGAACCAGTTTTCTAAGGTACCTGCGACTCAACTTATCTCTGGCCAAGGACCAGTGACCAACGGCCTGGTCCTACGCATGACCACCGAAGGCTTATTCATCGACGACGATATCCGTGGAGTCCCGCAGCGCGAATGGGATATCAAGGCCTGGACCATCAAGCATATGGAGATCTGGTGTCCTCAGCATTGTATCCACCCATCAGCCGCCACTCCATCAGGCACGGCACCCGGTGGACCTAGCATGCTACACAAGATAGCTGGTTCACGCATAAGACCCGAACGAGGCGGCACCCGGATGCTCCAAGGCGAGGAAGCCGATACATACCTTGCCGAGCTACTGAAAGCCTGTAACGGCTGTTGTATGGCGGGCATGTGTGAAACGCAGTTTGCGGACGTGACGATCCCTTCGCCTTCTGGTCAGCCAGGCGACTGGCGCAACAAAGGCCTACACGTCCTACGAGCCACGATCCGAGATCAAGAGGGAAAACGTTACTTGGTCGTCGTTGATGAGGAGGAGAGTTGGAAATTGGCTGTTGGGTTGCAGAAACTTCGTCGGGGCGCGCAGGCAAGAGCATTGGGAATTGCTGGCATAAGTGCTTCCGAGACCCGTGGAACCCTGGAGATGTTGGGGTGGATGTGAGTTGGAAAGAAACACCTATCTAGCTTGTCTTTGGGTATGTTCATTTTCTGTATTGGGTTTATTCTGGCGGTTTTTCTTGCGTTTGAGGGTTTCTTTTTGTTTCTTTTCATGGCGCCAGGAAAGCGATAGGATTTTTGGGTTTTTTTATTGTTTTCTGCTGGTGTGTTTTGGGTCGACCGATGGGAAATGTGTCACCGAAAAGAAAAAAAGACTATCGGCTTCTAGTTTCTCATTGAAGCATGTCATGGCTGCTTATTTTATGAGATGATGGTCTGATTGGTGATCAGGGTTATTATGTCATGGAGATTATTTTCTGATAAATTCTCTCCATTTTGTTTCTTTTGCTTCGCTCTTTGGATATCCCCCCTCAGTTTCATTTTTACATTATCATTATATCTAGTACTAGTTAGTAGTTTTCTTTTTTTTTTCTTTTCTCGTCTTTTATTATTTAGTTTAACGGCCGTTTTCGAGATATGTACTACTGTATGAGATAGTGGTATGAAATTAAACTAATTTATTTATCTATAAAATTCATCTTTCAAGTAATACTATGTACATATGTAGTTATGCGTCGTGGTCTGGGCTACATACATAGCTGTACCTGTGTTGTTAAAATAGGGTTGCCGCTAGTAACCCTATTCTAATTACTGACTTGTCACAAAGTATTGAAACTCAATAAACGCATCTTAAATTGATGTCTTTTAGATCTCAAGCTTAACTTCGATGGATAGCAATGGAAACCAAAAGATATCTATAAGTCAACTTGCATAATATCACGTCGTTTCTCGCTTGAGTTGTTTCTAAACTCATTTAAAGTTAATTAGACAATCAGTGTTTTGGCCACAATCTTGATTCATTCGTCCGACATGTCGGTTTGATACATAAGTATGAAGAAAACGGTCGGAGTTAAATACATGGCGATAAATGAGAAAATGGAGTCAATATTTTTTTTTTCTTCGGGACCTTTTTCTGAATTCCGACCGACAACATGGCGTTTTCGGCTACATTTTGAGGATTTTCTTACTTTACTAACTGACTTGGTATATCTATCGCCAAGGCCTGTCAAAGTCTTGGGGCGTATGTTTGGGTTATTTTGCTTGGCCAAGACATTTATCTGGTCAGAAGAGAAATCTTGAACTACATTTGCATGATAGGATACGAAGATGCCTGATTTATATCATATGATTCCTCGAATTGTCATCATAACAGCTGGTACTTTGCGTCTTCTCTTGGAACCGTAATAGGGCTTTGTCTCTTGCTGAAGATGTTCGGTACGATAGTACATAGCAATGATGAATGCTGCTTACTAACCCTACAGGTTTATCATTTTCGGCTCTCCCTCGCGGATTTTACGCGCTGCGGACTTTGGAAACTCCGGCTCTGGATTTCCGCTGTTCCAGCTATGACGGCTCCTTTCTAAGATGGGTGGCAGAATTCCATTATTTCGGTTCAACTGACTATGATTTGAGCCTCTAGAACATTTTGAATGTGACCCTACGATGATGCTTATTATAAATCAATTGATATGTAATGGAAATATAAGAGGACAGTGGTTGTTATCAGAGACTGTGCCAGCAATAGATGATATTGAGTCGGCTGACATAGTTAGAACGGAGTTCAAATGATTCGGTATAGTTTATGTTGGCAGTATACTTAATACGTAGTTGGTATGTATTAGAGTGAAAAGAGGAAGGCACTACGTTCGAGTATTTAGAGGAGATAATCAGATAAATTCGATCGGACCTCGATTGATCTAGAATTAGGAAGGTTCCGTGAACTGAATGAATATCAAGGAAAAAGAAAATATAAACAAAAAACAAACCGGTTGACGTGACTTACTTAGCCTTAGCTCGAACTTAATGAAACGCTGTTTTTGTTGTTAGAATCTTCAACCATATTTGCGACGAACCGAAACCTAACCCAAAATTAAGATGCAAAGCCGATCGCTAGATAACGGGAAAAGACAAAGCAAAGTAAGTGCCTTGTAAAATCATGCACAGAACCTTGTGGAATTGAGGAATTAAGCTTCTGGTTCAACTTCTTTTTTTTTTTCTTCCTAGGGCGTACTGGAGCCGAAAAACTTCTTCCTTTAGTTTTTATTTTTTCTTTTTTTAATTTTCATTTTTTATTTTTTTTTCCATTTTTTTTACAGCTCGACGGGATTTGCCTGTCGCATTCCGCCATCTTGACTTTTATTTTACTTTTTTGTAGTAAGGCGTCGTTTTATCTTGCATTGTTGATTATTTCAGCGCTAACAACAGTGTGGCTAATCCCCATTATTATCATTGCAGCATCATCGCCTTGCTCTCTATAAATCTAGGTGCCGGGTCACTGACCACCATCGATACCGACCTTCTAATCCATCTGCTTCTCGATCGCGGACTTCGCTCCCTTTGACGAACACCATTATTATCTCTGCCCTGTCTCTACCGAGCTAGATTCTGCCACTGATTTTACCACTGAGTTGCCCTACTTGGTGCACTAGAATCCGCAGTCTCTGACAGCCTGTTTTACTTGATTGTTTGACCTATCACCTACAGCTCCCCAATCCCGCTTTACCGCATTATCGACTGCGACACAGTTTCTCTAAAGCAAGTGCCAAGAATTCAGATCAGCCTATCCGTCCTTAAACCACGAAACACAAGCCCAATCACGACTCCTCGTTCTGCGTGCTAGCGAAGATCGACACTCTTCGATATCTGCGATTGACCTCCTCCGAAACCCGGCCCCGTCCATAGCCGAAGAGGCTGTTCAAATGGTGGCGTACCAACAACAGCAAGAGCCACAACAAAGCCCACCGCCGCTCTCAGAAGCGCAGCGCCCATCCCTAAGAGTCGATTCGTCTCAGATGCCCACAATGTCGCCTCACAGAACCCCGGCGGCTGCTGGACCCCCGACCGCAGTAACTCCGACTGGAGATTCAACTGCCGGCTCGAGTGCTCCCGCAGGCTCCGAGGCTTATTCTCCCGCGCCGTACGGCAAGGCGTGTGGCGAATGTGTCAAAACTAAGCGGAAATGCATGCTACCGTCCGGTAGCGGAGAATGTCAAAGGTGACCATCACACATTTCCCTAACAGGGCTTATTTGCTATACTGGGCCACCATGTGCCGATTTGCAGAGCCACATATCACAGTATATAAACCGACAGCAACTTGCTCGCTCGGTGACCCGTGTTTCTTCCCACTCTCTACCGCCTTTGCACTACCGTTTAATGCTAATCAACTATCATCTAGATGCCACCGACTGCATAAGAGCTGTCACCGTCCTCCCGCTACCGGAGTCCGCAAACGCGCCACAACGTCGCGTGCGTCAGCGCGGGCCGTACTGGAAGAAAAGCTAGACAACCTCGTCAACCTCCTACAGCAAAAGTCGAATGGATCAGCTGCCGAGGGTTCAACAGCTGGCGTCAGCGCAAGCACTCCCGAGTCTTCAACTACTGAACATAGTCCAGGCGGCCTACAGAGCGGTTTGGGGGTGATTACGGCACCATCGCCTGGCCGAGCAACACTACAAGATCTTGCTGAAGCTAGTGCCACCGCATCATCGGCGAACCACACAAACTCACCGAATATTACCCGAACAACACATCAAGAAAGACAAATTCCAAAGACTGAATATCTCATGAATCCCAGGCATCCAGTAGAGGCCACACACTCACAATGGGGTCATTATAACAAACAATTACCGCCTCAATCAAAACCGCCATATGTAGTTGACGAAACTCTATCTCGGCGTTCACATCCACAACCAGTTCTACAGCATCAGATGCAACAACATTTATCACACCACCCACAACAACAAGACCACAGAAACTCTCCCATCGTACCACAAGATATGTCCTCTATGCAACAACCACTACCAATACCCCATGAGCAGCCAGCATCTCTCCGTACGCCTCGGGATCCACCAACTATTCCTGCAAACGTCCCGGTGCCCATCTCCGGGCCACAGCTTACGTCACCTATATCTTCCACGCCACCTGCACGCCGTGCCGTCATGCCCAATATCTTTAACCCCGCTCGTGAGTTCTTGACGGCCTCTTTACAAGACAACATTAATCAAAATCCGCAAACTGCCGAGATCCCGTCATGGGTGCCCCGCGATGTTTCTCCGCGGGAAGAGGACGACATGTTAAACCACTTCAGATCAGAAAAGTCACAGTATTATCCATTTGTATATATTCCGCGTGATGTCAACACAACACGCCTGAAATCCGAGCGACCTTTCCTGTGGCTCACCATAATGACTGTTAGCTCCAAGGTCACCTCAGTGCAGCTGAAGATGAGCAGGATATTCAGAGAGGTCGTGGCCAACCAGATACTCGTAGACCATGAATCATCGCTAGATATGCTGCAGGGACTGTTAGTATACCTAGCATGGAGCAACTATCACCTAGCTAAAAACGTCAAGCCGTTCATGTGCATGTATGCCCACATGGCCATGGCCATGCTTGCTATCGTAAACATGAGCAAACCACAGGGAGACTGCGTCATGTCTCTTGCGCCGGTACCAGCAACTACGAACCAGTCTATCCTAATGCCCTTCTCAGATCGAGAGATGGATGAAAAGCGCGCCACGTTGGGCTGCTACTATATTGCATCTTGGTGAGCGACCTTTTCGAAACAGAAATATGAACAAGTTAATATATGATACTAATTTGAAAAGCTTGACTTCATTTCTCCATGTTGGCTCTATGCAGCCTATGCGATGGATGCCATACATGATGATATACTCAATGATTTGGTTTCCAAGCGTCAGTCTCCTCATGATCTAACGCTCGTCATAATGGTCAAATGCCAGCTTATCACCGAGGAGGCCATAAGAGCGTCTCGAGACGTCAGTGATCGTAGCGACAGACCGGATCTGACTACTACTATGCGTACCATGCAATATAATATGCTCCGCCAACGCCTGCAGGATGTTCAAAGCATAATGCCTCAGTCCTCAGGAAATCAATGTTAGTCATCACACACAAGTAACATCTAGCTCCGGGAATAGTCCACTAATACCATAACTCGCTATATAGATGCCATGCGTTCCGTGTTTAGCACCGCCGAGATGGCTATTAACGAAATCGGCTGCTGGGATCTTCCCATACACGAGACCTGGATCAACAGTGAGCGTATTGCCATGCTTAGTCGTTGCTTCGTAGCCGTCAAGAAATGGTTCGACTTATTCTTCCAGCTACCCCTCGACCTGTACATGTGTCTGCCCTTCACTATCTGGTGCCAGATGTTTCGCAACTGCTGTATATTGTGTAAACTAAGTACCATTGATGACAAGGGCTGGGACCGCGACTACGTGCGTTCAACACTCGACGTGCTGCAAGTTATCGATAAGATCGAGCAAAATTTCTTGGCTGTGCCTGACGCTGTCGGCATCGTGGTAGATGCACCGGAAGGGGACGTATTTGCACGTAGTTGTAGGCCGCTTAAGTACATGCGTAAGGCATGGGAGAGCTATCTGTTACCATCGGCGGTAGGCGTAGTGACGCCTGCAGAATCAGCGTTTGACGGTAGCAACGCAACGGCAGGATACAGCAACAGTGGAGCTCCTATTGGTGCAGCGCAGATGGCGCAGAATCCCAATATCGGTGATGGGTTCATGCCGATTGACTTTGGTAGTGACTTTGATTGGTTTGCTGATATGTACGGCATGACAAAGGGATACCAAGAAATGATGGGGGGACCTAGTTGCTGAATTAAGGTTATGCACTAATAGGGTCTGTACAGATGTATATTGGGGGGGAGACTATTTTTTACGGGCGATATTTTAAGTATTATGTAATATGTATGTGAAATACAAAGATACCCTTTTTTTTTTATACAAAAACAATTTTGAGATTTACGTCATGATTATCAAGTATATTGGTGTAAGCAAAGTGGAAGTTGGTGGAAAAACAGTGGCTGTCAAAAAGAAAGAAAAGCAAAGAACGATTTTGACAATGAATGAAAAAGAAAGAACTTTGACAAGGATTGTATCTAAATACATCCATATGCAGATATGAAAGTTACAAAGGAAAAGAGAAGGGAAGAAAACTGGCTGGGGGCGCTTAACTAGGGACCAAGTTCTTTGTTCTTTGAACCTTGATCTTAGGGACATCGACCTGGTAGCTGGGACTTGGAAGGGATTATATGTGCTGCTGACATTTATCTCTATTTTTCTTTTGTTTTGTGTTCAAAACTGATGATCAAGTCTCAGCCCCATGGCAAAAAAAAGGTAGTTGTGTTGGAGGGAAAGAAAGTTGGTATAAAGACTCAGTAAGATACATCGTGAAAGGGAAAATCGGTATATATAGTGTCTTTAGATGTATATGAAGGCATATCTTCATTCTACTATCTTTATCTTCTGGTTTTTAGTTTTGGGCTAATTATAATCCGAACAAATCAACAATGAATGTGAATTATCCAGATGTAAACAACCTTGAGCAAGTCAACTAATGCTGAATTAGAGCTGACATTCGGCCCTGTCATGTGGCTTAAGTTAGTGCCCGTCGGCTAAATATCAAAAGTCGTCTAGGGTACAATGATCCATAAAGACATATGAGAGTATAGGGTTGTGTCGTAAGTAGACTTTCTTTTCTTCATTTTCGTTTCTTGAATATTTTTTTTTATAATTTTTTCTATGTTGGTAGGCATGGCCTGTCAAGAATTAATACATATATATCACACATTAGCACTTATGCACTCATTATCAAGAATTTGATTGCTCATTTTATGGATTCGTGTATAATTATTTATACAACCCTGGTTAACGATTAAGCTGCATTATCAGATCTTCGTTGGGGGTATATCGGTTTCTTTTGTGATATTAGACAGATTTCTTTGTTGGTTGACGGGATTGATGGTAGCCTTTTTCGTCTTTTGAACAGGGGGTTATAAAGAAAAAAAAGACGAGATGGACCAACTGTGAGGACTTGATATGTGATGTCAGGTGGATATTGTAAAGGCTGCACGAACGTCTGATGTCTAAGTAGAGGAAACATACCCTAGTTCTGTATGATATATATAAGTTCATGGAAGACTATGTAATATCCATTGTAGTTATGTTTTATACGAAGATATATGAAGATAGTTGTTGAAAATAATAAAAAAGAGCAATAAAGTACATGATCTCAAAATTGGAGTCATTTAAGACCCTGAACTTATTCAAGAGAACCCTCCGCGAATATTGCCCGGATGGCTACATATATATGCGGAGCCGTCTTGCGGCTGAACTTACAGGGGCCAAGCAGGCTAAGAAGAGGGAGATCAGCCTTGGTCAATATCTACAATGATGCCGTACCTTGGGACATAGCTGTTGCTATCAACTTAGCATAATACATACGAGTAGGCATAGTATGAATGTGGCTTGGCGACAAAGTAGCTCAAAGAAAGCACAGCCAAAAACTCAAATAGTTAAACCTTGATGATACTAGGGAAGAGGGCTAGAACAGAGACGGGGGGATAGTGACATGGTAGGGTTTTGTAGTACGGAGGCCATGTTTTTTTTTCCTTTCTTATTCTTCGCCCCTAGAAGATAACTGCCTATATGTATAGTCTACTGGAAGAAACCTAAAAATAAATAAATAATAGAAATAAATCGACGTCTCTAGTCGGCGACCGACTTGCTGAGGTTTCGCGTGGATGCTGTACAGGTTGATTCCAAATAATGTAATTCGTCCGAGTAAGTTTTTTTTTTTCTTTTTGCTCAATATAGCCAGAGACCAGGTAGAAGGTACGTCGTTTCTATCTCTTTCTTAACTCACTTGTTTGTATCTCTTGTCCCTATCCTGAGAAAATTGATAGTACGATATTCTAGGGAACAAGTCGAGATAGTAGATAAGACATACTATTATCTCTTTTTCTGTTCTTTTTTTCTATCACATTTCTATCCGGATGGATGAGAAGACAGGAACATCAGGATACATGATTAGTTGATTAGTGAACCACTAAAACCAGGTTTGTGTTGTCTTAGGGTGGCTTTAGAAAACCCCTAATGGATTTGGCTTTGGATTCGGACTGTTGGATTCACTAGATGCTCGGATTTGGGATTCTCCTAGGCATAGATTATGTAGGAGAGAGACAAAGACAAGTCGGAAGTTTTTTCTTCCTTTTTATTTGCCTTCGTGCATTCCGCAAGATTCAAGTCTTACTGCCAAATTAGGCATTTATGGTTATATTGCTCTTCCCCATACTATGGTTAAATGATAAAGACATCAAGACTTTGATATTGTATTTGTTCGTGCTTTTACTCAAATAAAAGATACGGATATCATATCATAGCAAAGCATTGTTAATATAGCCTGGGTAGTATTAGAACGTAGATCTTGAGAATATCATAATGAAAGTTTGGTAGTGACATAAATGCTTTGACTAGATGTATACTTGTAAATAGCACGCAAAAACAAGGACCTTCCTATTACGTTGACGGTCCACTTCCATTCTGTCACTTTTTGAAGCTCGGCGAGCACAACTTAGTCGTATCTAGTGAAGAGGCTAAGAAGTTGTTCTCTAGGATGATCCTAGTAGGCAAGACTACATTATAGGCTGTAAGGAGAGAAGAAAAAGGCAGAAGAAGAGAACCAAATGTCTTACTCAAGACATCTATTTGCGAGCTAACGTTGATGTACGACAGAACTACTACTGTTACTTCACATCTAGTTGGCTTAAGTCAACACAGTTAACTTATAGGAAGACCTTTCCCCATTGGAATGTATAAAATGTGTCATATACTTTCGGAGATGGATCATGATAGTGCAGCCAAAGGGCCTACGTAAGTGGCCAACGAAAAACTCCATTATATACACGCATGCAACGTTGAGTAGAGAGGCATATATTCCCTTTGTAGATAGAAAAATGCAATATAACGCATGCAACATACAGACCTAGGTGCCATTAAATACTTGCTAGTATGATTCATCGTCATCACAGGCCGTCCGGGACATGGAGCTTGCTTAGATAATGATAGGTATAAAGTGATATATGACACTGAGGGAACAAGAAGAGGGGGTGGTGCTCTCTTCTTGCTATAAGTGAGAGTCAAATCTGAGAAGTTCCTCATCAGAGAAATCCAAGTTGATGACCGGTGAATATAACCTTGTACATATGTATATATATATACAGATACACATATAATGTGGGTATCGATAATAGAGAAACGCAGGGTGACGTCTGCTTAGGATCCGACGACTGGATGGTACGCGAAAAAAAATGGACTAGGAAACCGAGACCGACTATTCAAGTCATTGTTTTTTCCACTTGCTTTCTTTTAACCTCTTTTTCTGGATATCTCTCTGTATGTGTCTGTCTCTTTCTTTTCTGTTTATGACTCTCTTTCTCTTTCCCTTCACTGACTGACTGAAACTCAACTAGCCAACTGGCAGTTACGCGATCCCTGCTTGCACAACACTTCATAAAAGGCTGGGCCAATGCTTTGTTTCTGTGTCCTTTGCTGCTATTTCCACTTATTTTTCCAGCACTTGATTGTCACATTGTCAAAGATTACTACCATATGAAGGCTTGTATAAAGGGGTGTGTTGGTTTTTTCTGCAGTGACTAGTTTGTGGGCTATGATGTTGCATGACACTTGCCTATACCCCCCCCCTCCGAAAAGTGCTCCGTCTTTCTATCTAGCGCACTCATCTGATGCTACTCGGCCAAAAATAATGAATAGAAACCCCGTCTAGGCTTTGCCTTCTGCCTATCTACAGTGTTTTGTCTTTTGCTTGGCAAGACATTCTGCCCGGATACATGCATGTCGTCGGCCTATCAGTACTATTATGTCCCTCGACGCGCATATGCCTAGGTAAATCATACGACAAAAGATATAGACTGACTCGCACTCTGCACTTTTCACCTTTGTGTTTCATTTTCGGACCGGCAGCGGATATGAATGTGATTACACCTTCATGAGCGAAATCGTGCATATCACAAAATCTTTACGCCCCCTCCTCTTTTCTCTGCTCATCCTCTATTTCTTTCTGCTACTACTTACAAATTTTGAAGCTTTGGTCTCAAGACATCACCATAAAATCTACACCATGTTGGTGACAGGTCATATCATACCGGCCATAATCCTCACACCAATAGGATAACCACATACATCTCACAACTAGAGAGGCGTAGTAATCTAGCCAAATGAAACCATATGATGCTACTGATTGTTCAGCCCATTTGGCCAGGATCCCATATGCCATTGTTGATCACTAGCTGGCATAGTCTCTGAAAGCAAAATGAACTGGGGACGAAAGCCTGAAGGTGACCTACTCCGCCCCCAGAACTGCCGGGCTTAGAGCCATCACTCTGCCCCTCAGAGCCAATAGGAAGCTTTTAGAGTAGCAAAATGACACTGTCATGCTTATATGAATAGCGGAATCATGTATAGTTTCATGGGACAATGAAAGCATAGTTACAGTTACACTGTGTCTGCTGATCTATCTACTAGTAATATATGTACAAGTTTAAGGGCAAGTCAAGTCCCTTGTATAGGCCTGTCCCCTCACTCCTAGCAGTCCTTTCCTCGTTATTTTCTGCCTCCAGCTTTGTGATAGTGCGACTTCCGTGTTTATTTGTTACCCTCTGTATCCCGGAGATACACGGCATAGCTAAATACGTACGCTTGTATCGCAGTTGGCGTATCGAGGCCTCCCAGAGATCATCGGTATACCGATCGGGCGTTGTTACAAAGATACCGCCATTTTATTTTATTGTTCTCAAGAGAAGGAGAGAAGAGAGTAGGATGGACGAGTCGATACCTTTCTATGAGGAGGGGTGTATCCTTGAGTGCTGATGTGGACGATAATATAGACCTGCACTTGAGAATCATGTTACCCCAAAAGCACATAATTAACGAAACTATGTCCATGTTCGTAACGATAGGCGAGTCGGTAGCGCCATGACCGATATAGGCGTCCTTGAGATCCTACTAGACTTTTTTTTTCTCCTGTAAGTCGAGTTTCATAGAAGACAAATTTACACGAGCTTAGAAGCATAATAACGAGAGAGTGTGTGTGAGATCATAAGAGAGAGAAAAAGAAGACGGATGGTCTTTGTTTCTAGTGGGGGCTTCCTTTCATCTTCGTATTCTTTACACTTCTCCCTCTTCTCCGGCCAAAAAAGCAGCTACTGCCCAACTGTTGATACTGCCACTTACTACTAAGCCTAGCCGAATCCTCAGTCCAAAGACCTGGCTTGGAGGAGGATTTGTTCATTGGGTAATATTGTATGAAAGAACGATGAGAATAGAGTGTAGCAGAAAGGATAAAGAAAGAAGAAATAACAATGAAAAGTGTAGGTAAGAACTTAAGTGAACGTTATTGTTTTTTTTACAACTTGACCAAGCTATAGCGTATATCAAGGTAAATAAATGATGAACTATGAAGAAAGGATGAGAAGGAAACAAAATATTTCTAGGCTGAGGGAATGATAGTAAGAGAATACCTTGGGTCACGGATCTAATGCAGGGAAGGAAATAGGAGGAGACATACTAAATGGGGACGTACATACATCATGTACATGTATGTATGTATATGAATTTACATGCATATGGGTAAAGAACCATGAATTCAACTAGAAGGGGATGCTCTTGAGTGGGCTTGGTCTATGTACGTAATATTGTTTGGATACCATAATGGATGATGAAACTTAGGTTACTATGTATTGAAACTTTGGATATCTGGATACAAATATCATATATCAGTAGATTCGAGGATATGATGAACTTATGGGTAAAAAAATATATACATTGATGTCTAGGGACTATATATGTAGATGGCAAATAGGGTTCTATCTGTTAACATTTCCCCTCGTGGCCAAAGGAACTTGGCTTTTTTCGAAATATAAATTGAAGCATGGATACATACACTATATAGTCTATCGTGAAGCCTTTTCAGAAAACGTCACTATTGGATAGTAGAACGAGTAGAACGAGTAGAACGAGTAGAACTTAAAAAGTCGATTAGGGGCCTTCGAGACAGGCATAGATGAAAAGCCCAAGAGGATGGTCGTGCTTTTTTTCGTAGTTGATCTTCTTTTTGTTGTCTGTTCTTATTCCTACGAGGCTTAATAACGGATCTTAAGCACTAGCATTTGTCTGACAGAACAAAGGCTATGACAAGTGTTCGACAAAAACTGTAATTTAGGTAGTTTTACCAAACAAGTCCATACAGGCAATGTAGCCGAGAAGAGGTTACTTTAGGACAATATCAATATCTTAGCCCATGTAACAAGGACGTATGAATGCCAGACGAAAAATTGTGCTTGTTGAGTCGTTGCTGGCAGGACGAGGCACATAGTGGGACTTTTAGACGATAACACTCAAGAATAGTGACGCTAATACTGTGCAATTTCATCTGCCGGAACTGGATACTTGAAGCAGAAGACAAAGAGGATGCTGAGTAGATGTGGAACAGTAAGTCTGGGAAGAGGAACATGCAGTAGTAGCCTGAGAGGACTATCCAGGGAAGCTGTCTTGACTGTGAGTGGAGAAAGAAGGAAATAGAGAGGAATAGTAGAGAGGAGCATCCTAGTTGTCGATCGTATCTAATGCTGACTATTTCGAGGCTCCTCAGTCTCTTCGTCCGTTGATTTCAAGGCAAAACCAAGAAGTTGGACTGTCCAAAAGGAGTTACATGTTGATGAGAGTCGTAAGTGGATATAGTAGTTGTATACAGGCAGGGATGATGCCAATAGCAAAGTAAAATAGACGACTCACTAAGAAATGTCAAGAATAAACGCTAGCTAATAGCCTGGTGAGTCTCATAAAGCACCGACCTTGTTTTTGCCAACTGGCCTGGTCCTGGCGACTTGGAAGAATATCGATGAATTGTATATGATCCTCTGTCGATCAGATTACCCTTCTATGCTAAAGCATCCCTCTCGTTGCATCTACATATATTCTCCGTAGTCGTAGTTAAACATTTCCCATTGAGGGAATTTCTCCAGATGCCCCCGGAGCATCAGAAGCGGATATGCCAGCTCCCGAGACCTTTCTATTTATCTGTTTTCTGTCTTTGTCGATCCATCCTCCTCTTTTCGTCTAGTCGGAGAAGGCATCTCGTTTGCTGATCTTGGGCATCTGGATATGGTAAACGGGTTTAACGAAGACTAGGTAATAGTGGATATATGAAGAGATATTGGTCGATACGACTGTTTTTCTTCATGAGGGTTTTATCTCACTCTTTGACGAAGGGAAAATCAGATGGGAATGTCCTATCAGGAAGTTATGATGAATTACAGAAACAGCCCAAGGTAAAACTTTGTCACGGCCAAGGAAAGCAAAGGCAAAGGCAAAAGGAACGTGGGGCCTCAAGGAAAAAAAAAAGTACCGTAAGTGTACTTCAATTAATCAAAGTCTCAACGTTTAGCTATGATCCTAGCATTATTATGTATCACTAAAACAGTCTTTCAACCTTCTCTGACCACCGGCAACTAGTTTACGATCAATCTAGTTCACTTATACATTGAATAGAAGAGGGAGGTGGAGCAAGAGCTTATGAAAATTCCATAACATTGGAAGTATACAGACAACAAATAAAAGAATAATTAGTATTGGTATTTATGTAGAGCCACTAGCAGAGTCAAGAAAAGAAATGGATTCTAACGAAAAGCACGTTGTGACTCTTAATATTTGGCCATGATGTAATATTGTGTGAAAGTTTTGTTTGTCTATTGCTACAAACTGTAGAGTAGTAGGAACAGTTAGTAAGGTAAAAAGGCTTATTCTAGCCACCACCAATATATACCTAATAGTGAGTACAACTAGGAATTAAAACTAAGGAAAAGCTAAGTTAAGGTCGAGGAAATAACCAAGAGTAATAAGAGATACATATATGTAGAGAAATGTCAAAACCTGTATTTAGAAATTACAGGATAAGCAAGTTAGTGTTACTTAGATTTAGCTTTTCTCAGTCCGTTCCAAGTCGAAGTTGAAGTCCAATATCAAAAACTGGCGATCTAAGATGTAACTGTCTTTTGCAGTTAACTCTGATATTTTAATTTAAACAGTACAGGTATGATTCTTGGCTTTTGATAAAAGTTGGTGGCAGGAAAAAGGACTCTTTTTTCAATTCAATTTTATTAAGGTAGAAATGGAGCTCTAATAGCTATGTAGCACCTCAAAAGGACTCTTAACACTAAGATAAATAGACAGAAGAGAGACGTTAGCTTATCTACCAAACTCAAACAACTCAAATACATATTATAGATTATAAACATGTTCTTTATAATGTTGCAAGTGCCTCTCTTCTGAGCTATCCCTTTCATGGCTTGGGTAACTTTAGACTGGTATAATGTAGACTCTACTACTGATTAAAATAAAGAACCAAAAGGTTGTTCATAATTACGAAGGCACAAACCATCCCAAAAATATAGAAAATACATTTGCAGAATTTCAGTAGCGGCAATTCTAGTGTGTAGATTTCTGTTCTATATTTTACAGCTACAGAATTCCAGAGTCAATTCAGAAATGGAAAGGCAAAGGGAACGTGAAGCCCTAAGGAAAAAGATCAAACACTGGAAAATATAAGGTAAGCACGCTTTTTTACATTAGATTTACGGGATTGGACCCACTCCATCTCACGCATCGCGGCTCTGCAGAAAGAATAAAGAAGAAAGAAGAAGACCTAGTGGAAAGTTTTCCCCTAAGCACAAAGTGAGATATCATAGGGAAAAAAAACTAGCCGGAGAATAGGGAGTGTCAGCATAATAAGAAGAAGGCTGCTAAAATAAGTTTGGAAAGGACAATAGTCAAGTAAGTAAGTAGTGCAATGATTAAGTCAAAACAAAACAAATCAAAGCCACAGAATAGAGGAAGGAACAGGTAAACTATGCAAAAAAAAGAAACTACCATTAACCCAGTCTGGGGAGTTGCTTCAATGAAGCAAGCGAGCTGGCTCTGTTCTTTCTGAATAAATCAAATAGTTTGAACATACCTTATGATTGCCTCTGAGGTTATCTTTGAATTACTCTTTGAAAGTGCCTTTGAAGGTCTCTGGTGGCTCCTTTGGAACTTGCTTAGCATTTGTCTCTCGCGGAACAAGGCCTTAACTCCCCGTGACAGAATACATTCTTAAGCCATTGGCAACATGAACAACCCACCATTCATATACCTACTGTAGGTTTTCCGTCTTTTGCTACTGCTTACATATACGTACATTCTTAGCTGATCGGCCTAAACGACTCTAAAGATGACACTCTTTACTTCAGGCTCTTCATGTTATCCCCACCATAGTATGCACAGTTGTCTAGAGGTACATACATACATAGTAGCTTTCTCACTGTTCTTCGTGTATTTACTGCAACATAAAACACTGAGCACGCATCAGTTCCACTAGAAACCCTAGAGAAGACATTCTATGTAGCTATCTCTGTAGCCAATCAGTGACTGTTAGTACAACGAGTAGAGGGGAACTGTTTAATACTGCGTAGAAAACTACCGACTTTCTTACCTTATCCTGGCAGACCGCTCATTTGACTTGCTGTTTATTCTTTTCTCTCCCTCTCCCTCTCTTTCTTCTAGTCTGTCTTCTTCTTTAGTCGCTTGCCCGGTTGTCTGTCTGCCAAGTATGAACTAGTTCCTAATCCCAGAATGCCTTCTCTGTCTAGGCCGCTCCAGATCTACCCGATATCGTCATAACCGCCTCACTTTTATTTTATTTTCTTTTCCTTCTCTCGTCTTCGTAAAAGGAAGAGGAACTTCATCGCCATTTCCGATCTTTTCAATACTTCCTATGAAGGGAAAAAATAGAATCCTAGTGTGTGAAAGGAAACAAAACGGGAAAAGAAACGCATCATGACCACGAGATTTAAGATCTCTTACTTAGTGCCGCAACGGGGCAATGCTGCATCATCTGAGATACCGGATTCTTGTCTATCTGCTTTGCCCCCACCCCCCCCTCCTCTTCTCACGTTCTATTGTCAGATTATTCGGAATCGGAAAGTAAAAGAAGTGCTTGTCTTGGACAAATAGGCAACAAAACGGTAGACGGAAAATCCTACCTTCAAACCTCTAATAATGCTGTACATGATCAGTGCTAACAGGGATATTCCCAGTATAGCTACTGTTCAAAGAGGAGAGCACCAGTAGTGGCTCAAGGAACTACCAAGCATCTTAATTAGTACACTGTTGTCATCTACTGAAATAAATGTCCTAGGCATCAGTCATAGTGGCGGGGTTTGCTGTTTTATTCGTGCTTTTTCATTAGGATAGGTGGTAAGTTTCACTAAGTTCATTGAGGCACTCATTCAAATATTCAAAGTGATACTAGAGATAAAGACCTCATGTTTCTTGGAAAGGCTGGGCATAATTTGGTAACAGAACGTAATAATGGTATAACTAGCTAGTACCTGCAAAAGCAGAATATGGAAGAGATGAAATAACATGAGCGGGAGCTGCGGAGATGGACAAAGAAGTCCTCTCTGCTCTATAAAAACAAAAACGGAAGGCAACAATAGCAAAAGAACAAAGGGGATCGAAGCTACGATTGTCAAAAACAATGTAGCTCAATAACAAAGAATAGCCAAGAACTAGCTAAAAAAAAACAGCCATGTGTTGAACGGAAAATGGCAGCTGAGAAGCTATTTGCCATATGGTTATACCGTTGTGCCTAAGCAACCTAGAGCCAGCCATAGGGCGCTTCGTACGAGTCAGTGCGTTAGCTGAAGGGCAGAACAGTCAATGCTTGCCATCCAGAGCCGAGTGTCATGTAGCTTCATGCATGTGGATAGACATAGTCATCCTATAGTTCAGAATATTATTAGTATCAGAGCCATTGGACGTCATGGCGTTACTACGCTGCGAAACCGGTAAGTAGGAATAGCTGTGGTAATATTGACGGGAATGCTATTGTTAGCCTACCTAGATGTGTGAGCCACTAATACGTCTCTAATAGACGGTAATGGTGTGGCTGAGGGTCTGAAGAACCTCGAAGTATCCGGCCGAGAATGACATCCGCTGGATTTTGAATTCGAGGTAGTAGTCACCGGCGCAAGGGAACCACAGGTCGAACTCGAATGTCACGGGGCCGGGACTTCCTGCGGGAGAAACTGCACTCGACAGCTCTCCAGCTGCAGGAGAACCGTGGAGAGCCTGGCTCGACATCGAGCAGATGTAAGATACACCATCGTGCTCGCCCGACATGTCCTGGATGCATATCTGGAATAGCCGGTTCGCATCAGCGGTCGACAGCGGGAGAGGGCTGAAATCGAAGTCACTCATTGTTAGAGATGGCTGAGGAGTAAAGCTGGGTCAGTGATCTCGGTACGGGTTGCAGCAAAGAAGCAAAAACGAGAGCCAAAGTTTGGTTTTGGATGGTTAAAGTGAAGCGAGTAAATGAGGTTGATGTTAATGAAGGAGAAAGAAGCAGAGTTAGAAGTTGGACAAATCAGGTTCCTGCCGTGAGCTTTTATAGACGGCGAAATGTCTGTCAACAAAGGAGCCAACGTCAAAGGAAGTTGCTTTCAACTATGATGTTGGTTAATATCAGTAGTTTCCTTTCTGGCTTGCATATATGAATCGACAATGGTGTTCTTATACTCAAGATCAAGCCTTGAAAGGTTTCGAGGACAATGACCTAAAGCGGTGACTTCCCTTTCAGTTCGTCTCAAAAATGAGATCAATTGGAGGGGTGTAGAGGGTGTATATTACATGGTGTACAGGAAACAAAGCCGAGCAAATAGATGAAAGTCTCTTAAATACCTCGAAGTTACCTTCATCCGAGTGAAAGGGGGTGAGGGTAGATGCTATAGTCTTGAGTCCTAAGATAAAGAGTAACTATCTCTTGTTGTCTCAAAGAAAACTATTCATTATAGCCTATGTGTGTAAGTGAGCAATGTTAAACTCCATGCGTAGTCAACAATATCGTACTAAGACATCAATTTATATAGCAAACTCTAGCATGACACTTCTTGCTGTGCGCTAGCAGTGCCAATTGTGTGCCAAATTAGCAAGCCTAGCTATCTGGGTTGATCCCAGCAGCCTTACAGCCTTCGCTATATCAGCTATTGAGTGGGCATACAGCAATAGTTGATGGGTTGGCTTCAATATAGTTTGACTTAGTGTATCCGTTATATTATTTCCTTCCTGGCAGTAAAAAATAATGACTCTATCACTGTGAAGAATGCTCTTATCCTGTCAGATCATTCATGACTTAGGTACAGGAAGTCATACTGTACGGCCAACGTCAGATGCTGGATTTTCTATATGGCCTAGAAGGCACCAATATGTAGATGCTTACAAATTTAGCATCCGCATATATGAGTTCATCCAATATAAAAGAGTCTCGGCAGTCATTTGCAGCTAACACAGTTCGAAACCGTTTAGAATCGACTCTACACTCCGTCACAAAATTGATCACACTATGAGCAAGGGCGTGACAGCAAGAACCACTGTAAATAGACGCATATAAGAAGATGTAAGATAAGGGTTCAGAAGATCTCATGCCGCACAGCTGAAGCTTTCTTCCTTGGGGGTGTATATTGATTGGTGTATTGATGTACCATACTGAAAGGGTGTACGAAACTGTACTAGGGCACGATCATCCCAAACATGATTGAGGGAAACCACCAAGAAAAGAGGCGGGGTCCTAGGAAATGTGTAAACGGGCGTATGTTTATGTATCCAGGTATCACGATACAATTGTAATAGAGTCATAGTAATGTCTAAGTTTTGTTTGAGTCGATAGCCTACGGGCAGAATGACACAAGGGGCCTTGCAAATATATGCGAAACGCAATCTCTCGAGGGTCAAGAAGGGGAGTACAGCAAAACTTACAGATGGCTAGGTAGAGATGAAGAAGAACAATAGCTTTTAGGACTAAAGACTTCAACATAATTTCCTAAACATAGAGAGCTCACGCAGAGTATATATTCAGGCAGGAACGGCAAGACATATATAAAACTGGCAAAGGCTACTTTGGTGCAAGATTTAACTCTAGACCACCAGCCTAGGCTTGAGGTACCAAGACGATAAACTCTGGGTTTTGATACTGTTCATGGCAGACATCCTATTGATTGGTTTAGCTGCTAAGGATTCCTAATGTGGACAAAGCCCACATTGCTCACACTATCACAGTAAAATTCATGAATGGCTCCTAACATGACGAACATGTGTGTACAAAGAAAAAGAAAAAAAGCAAATATGCCAAAGGAAAAAAAACCCTTCAAAGAACTATCTATTATAACTCTAGGGAATATAAGAAACGATGTGTGCTGATACTAAGACGGAAAAATCAAGCACAACAGAAAATAAAGCACAAAAACAAGGCTTTGAGGCAGGGTGGACTCTAAAGCTTCTTTCAATGTAGGACGAACAATATAATGATCAATTTGATATTTAATATACACATTTATTAACGATGACTAGGGGGAAGTAACTTTTGATCCATAGCATGAAATACAATAAATTAGAGATTTCATTGGCATTTTCATATTTATATTAAATTTAGTATCTACATATTCACCTTGAAGGCTTCCATATACTCACGGCATATTTGGTTACTCTGTGCTGTATCATTTTATTTACTATTACTAATAGCAAAATATCAAGGTTAATGTATGTGCGTATGTACATACTTAACCCTAGTACAACTTCGTCTCATGTATTTGCTACCTTTGTTTGATCTCATGTTTGTATTTTAGGCACAAAGAAACTTATCACTTTACCAAGTCTGATAGACATTTCAAATATTATAACTAGCTGGTTGTATTCAGTGAACAATGACCATTCAATGACAAACAAGAAACAAAATACAAATATATTTGTAATTTTACTTTTCCATAGCTATTATAGTGTGTAGACCTACGTATGTATGTACAATAGAGATATGAAGACAGAGGCATCCAGAGTGTTAAACCGGAATTCAGTCTACCGAAAAACAAGAAATCAAACAACGATATTTCCCTTTGTTTTGTTTTCACCGATATTTTCAAGTCAATAGATATAACATAGTAATCATTAGCATGCCAATGATAGCTCATGAGCTCATAGTAGAGTGCTGAATGATGATATAAAAGACAAAAGATCGGCATAAAGATACATAATTCGCGACGTATCCAAGATCTAGACATGTCTTTGATACAGCACCTACTACGACTACGATATAGACATCAAAAAACTAATAATACTAGTATAGCTGAAATTCCTCCGAAAGCTGTCGTATATACACTTTAAAGTATGTTTCTTTTTATTCAAACTTACAACCCTTTTATTTGTGATGACCCACTGAGGTACTAATCCGCAAAAGAATAAATCAACATGTCCGACCAAGTTATTGAGTTTAATCTCTCTTGGGCCAATCTTTATAATTATCCGATATGTAGACAAATTATAGATCGAAAGGTTCTTTAACTCAAATAAAATGTACTAAATAATGAATAAAAGAAATAAAACCCGCGTGGCGTCAGACAAAGCTTCTATATAATAGTATACATGATTCATTAACTTGAATATGAAGAACACCGCTGTCTATATACAGATACTTTTACAAAAAACAGGAAGAAAAAGAAAAGAAAATTGTAATTTCTTCAGATTTGCTCAGCTTCTTCAGTCGAACTAGGCTTACAAATGTAGTCTCTTGAAGCCCTAATCATACTTACTACGGTTACTATGCCCATAATAGATATATTAATGCTACCAACCTTTTTTTTCAGCAGCGAATGAACAATCCCACATACATCAGAACCTGCAAAAGATAAGCTTAATGCTTGACGATCAATTCCGTCCGTCTGACACCGGTGATATACCGGGCATTATATTAAAAGTCATATCAATACAAAAAGGAGATGAGTCAAGAATAATGGTACGTAGCTGTCGCTCAGGCTTTTTCTAGCCCTTTCAAAAGTACAAGACATTCTGATAGCGAACAGAAATGCGAAGATATACATCAAAACAACCCATTGGTATGAGTAGCTTTATAGACTAGAACGCAAATCTAGCCCTGTCCTATCTATGATACCGGCTACTATAGCAAGGATTAGGGCAAGAAAGCGTACCTCATATTATAGATGGAAGCCCGAACTTTTCCCTTTTTTCTTCGAAAGTAGAAACAAAATATGTATATACTCATGTTAGTAACCCTAACCACCAACCCTCAATTGCAACTTAAAATCTTAATTGACGATTGGCTAAACACTTGCTCATTGTCGCTGTCTATTCTCTCGCATCTATTGATTTATTTCATGATGCACCGTTTTGTGAGGCCTTGAGCCCGTTTTCTCACCTTTTGAGGGACGTTCTCTCTCATCAACGACCGCCCACCCCCTTTTCTCTGTGTCTCTACCAACCAGCTAGGTGGACAGTGAAGAAACAAGTTTAGCCAGGCCAACGCTGCTTGTCTTCTCAATTACTTCCCCCATGCTGAAATTTGTTTCTTGTTTCTTGTTTCTTGTTTCTGTTTTTTTTTTTTTTTTTTTTTTTTTTTCAGTTCGGACCTCTATTATGGGAGGGGATCTTCGAGGACCATTAGGGTCGGATCCACGTGATCCACATAAAGACGTAAAACGATTAATAAATAAATAAACGCTTGTGGCTTTGAACTTGAGCTTGATTTGCTCGTTTATATGACACTATGACCGGTATGGTATCTAGTAGCTTCGGAATAAAGTGCCTAAAATGCTACATAAAGTCGAACTCTCGTTCCCTTGCCCTTGATACCACCTTGTTTATGTTCCAGTGTATCAAGACCGTTGTATAGCTTTGTTTGGTAGACTGTCAGTTTGAGGGACCGTGTGGAGAATAACATCCCTATGATGAATCGTTTCATAATTTAAATATCTTGATATTCTCAAAATTTATGATTTCAACTACATGAATCTTGAAGACAAAGTGAAGTTGGTGGCATTAGAGAATCAGTGATATTCACCCCAGAAGAAGCTTTCGCAGATGCTTGTAAATGAATTAAAGTCAATAACGAACTTAAAGTTGACATGGTTAATAGTACGTGTTATTGCTATATAAGTGATACGACACAGTGTCTTTTGAAAAGTAGCGAGAATACACGGTACATGTACTCGTATTTCGTCCATTTATATGCTTAGAATATGATGACTGGTGATTGCTGAAGATCCTACCGCCTGTGCTGATATAAACAAAGTCTATACCTAATCTAGTGCCAGATATGCACAGGGCTCTGTGTAGGTATGTATGTATGTATGTACATATATTCTTTTATATGTAGTACAAGTGCCGATCTAGAAATTTGATAAGGTGCATACTGGCATGATAGATGTAGCGGGATGCAATGTAGAGAGTACTAATCATCATTGATTAATGTAATAACTACGGAGTTGTTGTTTGTTATTTCGAAGTGGAAGATGAATGATAAATTGTAGCCTATGTTAAAGTGGGCTGTCGTAGGCACTGATGAACGAAATAAGCATTTCTCGATCTTAAGTCAAGATCTGGATAGTATGTCTCAGATTATCGAACAGCCCGTTATTCGTATTATTGGCTATAGTATCTATATTTCTTATTTTAGTGTTTGACATGGACTTTGACAGGCTTAGCTGGAGAAAGAATGATGTGTTGAAGGGGGTGTCGATCTGTTATGTATTCTAGTACTACACCATTTGATTAGTTCTACTACTCGAACAACTCTCTAACGACGGCTTTTCCGGCTCTTTAGTCACACGTATAACATGTGCTACGCGGAGGCAGGGATACTAACAAAGCTCCAAGTTCGAGCAAGCCTGAAAGGTGGCTGTGGCTATGTATCTCGCCTATTTACATAGCTTCTATGCTCAATCTCAACCACTATTTTTTAGTTCTTGTAGTAATATGTAAACAGTAGTGAGGAGGCTAGGGAGCATCGCCATATTTTCTAATGTTATTCTAATGATTATTCATAGCAGTAGTTTGCGTTGTGTCAAACTTTACAGTTGTGAGATTGACCACGCATGCTCTTCTTGTAGCACAGGATACGCCTAGAAAGGGAAACCTTAGTTCAAGGCTAGTCGGATGCCGTATCTTTGATTCATGGCGATTCCGAACCGAGGATATATCCAAAACAAACACATCAATATCAGCTAGGGCGAGAATCGTTTTTTCCCAACCAAGTAATTGGACCCCAAACTCAACAGAACCATCTGTATTATAATATGTTATGTGTATTGATTGGTACTTCAAAGTCAGACCGGGTAGGACAGCATGCATCCCGATATGCAGGGGATCTCAATTATTATATCTAATATACAGAATACAACATAAAGATGGAACCTTGGCCCTCGCCCTCGCATCGGAATCGAGCCACTCCGTCAGTTTTTGATTGCTTGCCCGGCTAATGATTGCAGCCGCGACCTCAGCCTTGTTATTTATTGCTGTACTTTGTTGCTTAAGCAGCTGAAGTCAAAGGATTCGAAGAGAAGAGACCGCATCTTGACTATCTGCTATGACGAATCTTTCTTGAGTTACATCATCCACTTCGGGGAGGCCTTCTTGACAATCCCAGCTACATACATGTGTAAAGCATATTAGAATAGGTAGAGGGGTATTATCTATATGGTGTAGATATGTTCCTCTGTACTTTCTGCTACTACGAGTGCTATGTCTGTACTTAGATTTTAGATACTCCTAAGTATACACTTATAAACTTGGCCATTTACGGGCCTATGTAAAAGTACCTATAGAAACTTTGCCGTGGGGTTCTCGAATTCTCTAGGAGGATCAGAAGTTTGTTCTTCGACAGGAATTTGATCCTAAGTTTCAAAGTTCCAGCTTATGTTGTTCCCACACTTGCAAAAAAAAAAAA
>RHDR01000357.1:0-31216 GCA_009806295.1 Davidsoniella neocaledoniae
CCGGAAGCTTTTGGTATACGCATATATGTTTTTATGGGCGATAAACAGGAGCTTTAGCATTGCAAATTATATTTTTAGCCTAAAATCCACTCATATGTATGTATTCATACATCTTTATAGCTCTATAGCTCCATAAGATTAATGGAAAAAAATATATTTTGTCAGCTGGCAGCTTTTTGAGGACTAAGTGAGGAGTACTTAATATTTTGTAGAGCTAAGTACCTTTTTAAGACCTCCTGCTATTTGTGCTGGAATACCAATGTGCGATGCTTAAGTGCAAAAGTCCCTTTTTTTCTATCTTTTTTCTTAGTCTACATAGTAGCACATCCTCAGCCTGCAAGGAACTAAGAGAACAATATAAGGAGTACTATGTGCCGGCTTATCTGTGTAAGCTGACCAGCGTGTGAAAATGTACATGTGATGAAAAGGAAAAAAAACCGAAGAGGAGGGGCGGTATGCATGGTCATACAAAAAGTCATGTAAATTTGGTACATATATCACATATTGATATAACCCGAAGAAGCAATATCAACTTTAAACAGTACGGAAGGGCTTGAAGAGCTTGGTTTACAGCTATAACAATATAAAACTACAGATACATTTACTAATACAAAGAAATTACCTACCCCCTCCCCTCCTTCCTTTCCCCTTACCCCCCAAAAGCGCACAACAAGTCAGAAAAAAGATCTAGAGACATGGGGAAAAGCCATCCCTAGCCCAAAAAAGGATTTGTTGGATTGAAGCCAGTCGTTGCCCTATGGAAAATGTAATTAACAAATAGTGACCAAATAGAAGGTCCAACCAAGACAACATAATAAAACGCCAGCTATAACTGGTATTTCTCCATATATCTGTACAGATAGTCTCGTACTTCTCTCTAGAATACGATACACGCCCGGAACGTATTGATAAGGCTATTGTTTTCTTTTTTTAATTCTCATGTACTTCTCGGTGTAATAACTAATATGTAACACTTAGCAATTTATATATGTATA
Source organism: Davidsoniella neocaledoniae (assembly GCA_009806295.1). Classification (NCBI taxonomy): domain Eukaryota; kingdom Fungi; phylum Ascomycota; class Sordariomycetes; order Microascales; family Ceratocystidaceae; genus Davidsoniella; species Davidsoniella neocaledoniae. The sequence goes on from RHDR01000357.1 coordinate 996, forward strand.
CAGACACGTGTACAATTATCCCATAGAATATGCAAAACCTGGCAGCCAATGTCAAAACTACACTGACGAGCATTGGTATCATGACAGTTGTCCGTCAATGGTTATAGTGGGTGTATTGTAATATTCCAGGACTGAGCTAACACAGATCTATATAAAATTGTATAACGTACTTAAATCACCCTTCCATGACTTGTCTTGATATAAGCAGCGAAGCAAAATGATTAACATTGAAATTATAGAGATTTTGTCTCTATTCCCTACCCCTCCAAAATGCTACAGGTTTTCTCTCGCTAGGAGAAATCCAACTGTCAACTCCGATATGATATGATATGACACCCTCAAATCCTGAGTCTAAACCTACCGTCATCCATGGTACTTGATATGAGTAGCTGCTTTGGATAACGTGATAGTAGAGTTATTATATCCCATTAATTGAACCCCGAAACCCAAAACCAAGAAAAATAACAAAGAGACGATTTCAATAAGACACTAGCAAAGTTATGGTAAGGGTCTAAGGCCCGTCAGTATTGGCCAAGTCATGCCTAGACGTATGTAGGGACCGTTTCTCTCCAGATTCTAGTCTTAGTTTTCCTTTCTTCCTCATCGGTCTCAACTTTACTCATTCAGTACGACCACTTTTCCCCACAAATTCTCGTATATCGTCTCAGTTATATCTTGCCATTATTCATGTCACGATAAAATGAACAACTCAAGACACATCCCTATTCCTACGTTTGTCAGTTATTGTCATTCGATCTCCATCCTTTCGATGTAACCATGAGATTCTCGAAAACAAAGACAAGCTCCGATTCCCGGCAATTAAACATGGCAAGACTGAAAATGGCAGATAGAGAACGTAGCGTCTAGAAAGACTGATATCTTTTGTTTTGTTACTCACTGGCACGCATATTGCATTAGCCCATGTCTTTTTGTTTTATTCCACGAATCCACTACTCTTGGTTGGTCCATTCTACCGGCTAACCCCTCATCGGATCGGAGCGTTGTGTTTGCTTTCAAGCGCTAGCTTCCCTTCGTTGTCTCTCGTCGTTCCAACATCTAGAGCTTTATCCATACCCCCCTCTGCTTTTCCAATGATTGTATATGTATATTGTAGCTGGTTTCATATCGTTGATCACCGGTTACTATTTCACACTTCCCAGTTGACACAAGATATCCAGGGCATAGTGTAATTCCATCTAGAATCATCGAAAAGCTGCTAAACGCTTGGAGTGGTTGTCTCATTCTAATTTGACCTAGTAGGTTTGATGTGTTCATCAATCAGATCGACGAGCAAGCATTGTCTTACTTTCCCAAGGGAACTCTATCTTCACCGATATCATTCATCGGCGTAAAACAAAATGTAATATGAAGCTAGATTTTTTTTTTGTTATGTGGTTGGTGGTGAAGACTACCAATCACAAAGTTTAGAATTCCACCTTCTTCATTGAGAGTTTCTAAGCGAGGTTAACACTGTATTTAAATACAAAAAAGATCAACAACTTTGATATAGTCACGCCTAAACAAAAGTCTGTACTCCGCCACATTTCTCTCATTTTCTTCCCCCTGAGCAGTGCGTGGTTGAGTGCTAACTACCCTTAAGGCTCGACAAGCACCTGTAAGCGTGTGATTATTCCTCTTTACTCCAAAAAGCCCTACGGTGCAAGACAGTCAGAAATGCCTATAGTTGTCTCTAGATATACATGTAAGCCTGCATCTTTTGATACAGGTGAGTCTACACTGTATATATATTGAGCTAAGCCTAGTTGAGGTCAACGTTTGAAACGCTGGCCCAGCTACAGTATGAGTATGAGCAATACGGTCTGTTAGTTTTATTTTTCTTTTGGCGTTAAGCCATTTGTAACCCAGCATCACAAGCATGGCGAATAAGATAATTATGTCGTTGTTTCAGCCTTTCTTCTTGGTGGAAGCGGAGAATTGACGAGGAAAAAGGGTGGCAACCGCCACGGCACATAAAAATGGCTCTATATCTATGCTTGTCAGCAGTTGATCAACATGACTCTTGTTGGCCGGGCGCTCAGAATCACAATGTGCTTAGCATTAGTGATATAAAAATGTGAGTCCTAGGCGCTGCCCCTAGCACATATTTCTCATGTCATATCGGTGAAGGCCTGAGCCTACAAGCTAACTATCTTGGGAACATATAAAACACATAAAAGTACTTTGTTATCAGCATAGCCAAGCTGTCACAGTGCCCGGATAGCTTGCATAGAAAAGTGCCTATCTACACCGAGTATTCCTATTCCGAGGAAAACCATGCCCCATTTTGCCGCTCAACGTTTCAACGGGAACACATACTGTCTGTCAGGTCTGCAGCAATGGCTCTTGAAGTAGTTGGATGCTGCCATGTCGGTAGTCCGGACACTTTCATATCCGTCAAATAACTGCAATACCTCGTGTGATATATGTACTTATGATAGAGGGAATGTTATATTGTTTCCATATATAGAAGTGCAAAACTATGAAATATTTGACTACACGATTTAAGATGCAATGATAAAAGCTAGGCAACCGATGGAGACGCAGAGCTATATTGGAACTCCGATGACAAATATATGCTCGATGTACTCTGACTGGGCTTCCTTCTAGCTGACTGCATTTACAGCAATGAGGCGAGTTATTACTTACTGCCGGTGATTATGGTAAGATGGAGTGAATAAATATGCATCTCTTTGTGTGTGGTTACATCTATCCGTTCCTGATATATGGCTTAGGTTCACTATAAGCATAGAATACCCCTAACTCATAAATATGCACATTTCTGCATGATAAGCGTGAACTATATCACCATAGAGTATCAAGAGATAGTCGTTCGTCACTTCGTCGGCGGCCCACCTGGTACAGATGGCCAGAAATCAGCTTGGGCCATACGTTCTCGATTCTTTTGTGACTGTTGATGCTGGCGTTTGACTGCTTCCAGATCCCGTCGCTTCTGTTTGCGGATATTGTAGAATGTTCTGAGGAGTTAGGGTTAGTTATATGCTGTAGCTATATCAGTTATTTTGAATAAAAAATGACTCACTGTACAAGTGTGAATGTTCGTGGCTCGGAGGCAGATGTGGGCTAGCATCAACTTGTTAGTATTGGTTTTCTTGTTTAGTGCTGATATCATCTTACAATGGATGAGTCTTCGCTAGACTTGTCTGTGGTATTTTTCTTTTCATCGGGCTTCTTGTCTTTGTCGTCTTTACCATCTTTGTCTGTAGCATCATCTTTTGACTTTTCTTTCTCTTCCTTGGCTTTCTTCTTAGCTTCGTACTCTTCCTTCAACTTGGTGATTTCAGCATCCATGGCCTTCTTGTTCTCTAGTGCAAGCCGTGCCTTTTCTGCCGCTTCGTCAACAAGCGGTGTGCAAAACTTCCGGTCTTTGAGGTGAGATGGGCAAACATAAAAAAGTCCTATTCATGTATGAGAAAACGGTCATATCTTGGGATGGTGATGTTGCGGATAGGTTGTTTGTTAGCTTACTTTTCCTTCTGGTCCGGTTGAAAGTAGTACGGTTGTTGTTGCCTTATAGCATATATCACAGCCTTTCCGCGCTGTATCGGCAACTAGTCGTGATACATATTCGTTTGGAAACGACATGGCTTTCAGAGTATGTCCGAGGAGTATGAGGAGGGGTAACTTCGTCTCTCGACCTGCGATGATAACCCAAGTAGCGAGCTATTGGTTTTAAACAGTACGTCGTGTGTTCTAGAGCAAGCATTGACAAAGATGATATGAAATATACGATGTAACTACTTCCTAAACGAGAAGATGGAAGCTTGGTATAAGTTGATACTTGCAGCTATTCGCAACCCAACGCCACACCGCTCATGCCCAACATTGTATCGTAAACGGCAAGTATCAGCCACACTTTCTAATATATGTATGTACATAGCTACGCTTGGTCTATGTGTGCCACATTTCCTAATTTCCTAAACTAGAACCTTTCCCTTAGATTTCTATAGAGCGCCCCACTTCTATCAATCTTGCGTAACCTTGTAAAACAAGAAAGAAGCTCAGAAATCCTCTGACGCGGAATTAGCAGTTACGATTGACATTGAGCTTGATTTCACGCGTTTTTTTGGTGGTGTAAATTAATTCTTTTTTGGGGAACTTCTTAAGTTAAAGATCCTAGCAACAACAAACCAACTATACAACCTTTATCAACATCACCAACTACATATCTGCGACAAGTGTTATCTAAGTAATTTTGCATCATCAATTGCTCGTTTCTATTCTTGATTAATCAATTCAAAAGTTTGAATTCACGTGCCACCAAATATCGCTTCTTTATCTTCATCTATCGCCAATCTGTCACCCGTCTTACACTTCATAATCTGCTCCATAATGGCCAGCCTCGATACAGAGAGGCTCAGCCTCGTCTTTCAATCCCGACCGGACATTTTGGAAGGCATCAAGAAATCAGCTGGTAAGTTTCCAACATCCACCAGAAACAAATGCCCCGGAACTCCTCAAAACGCCATGAGCACAGAAACTCACCTCATACTTTTGCTTGTTAGACTCTCCCGATCGGATCACCCTCTTTAACAACATTTCAAACTTCATTTTTGAGCAGGTCTACAGCTCAGAGGAACCATCATCGAAGCGCCGGAGAACAGACGCCACAACTGTGGCCAATGGCGCAAATGAAGCCGTTTCTGCGAAGGGCAACCTAAACATTGCTTCAGAACCAGTTTTACTTGAGATCAAGGAGATTTCACTCAGCATTCCCGTGAGAAAAAAGCTTGATCTTTGCTTCACATCTAGCGGCTTATACGGTCGTGCCGCTGGAACTACCGAGCCGCTGGCAGGCTGTGTCTTCTCTTGGGCCGATATTGGTACGTCAATATATACCCACAATCATGGCATCATACGCTTTTTACTAATATTTCTCTTTCTTCATATACAGAGTTCGCGTTCTATACCCCAGTACCAGAAAAGACTCAGGTACAACATAACTACGTGCTGATGCCTCGTGGGTCCAGCTTTGCGCCAAAGGGCGGTGTTGCTCCTGATCCTCTTCTCTTCACCGTGAATGCTGGTGCAACTAAACCAGGCACAATCTCAGGGCCAAAGGCGGCTGCAGCCCAAGTTGTTTCCGGAGATTATCATTCTCTCTTCGATTGGGCTTTTAGTCTTTTCCTACATAATGCCGGTAGTCGTGTCGAGATTGTTTCGACTAATCCAGCCCGTTTTCACTCTGCGATCAAGCAGAGTCATCGTCCGTCAGAAAAGGCTGTGCACGTAAAAGCACACCGTGGATCTAAAGAGGGATATATCTTTTTCCTACCGACTGGAATTCTATGGGGTTTCAAGAAGCCACTTCTTTTCATCCCATTAGAGCGTGTTGTTGCCGTCAGCTACACCAGTATCTTACAACGCACATTTAACATGGTCGTGGAGGTTTTCAGTGGCGGTGACGATACGACTGAAGAGATCGAGTTTTCAATGATCGATCAGCAAGACTACCAGGGTATCGACGAGTTATATATCAAAAAGCATGGTCTTCAGGATCGCAGTATGGCGGAGCAACGAAAGGCCAAGCTTCAACTTGCTGAGAATATCAGAGCAGCCAAGCAGGCTGGAAACGAAGATGTTGATATGGATGGCAGTACCGAGGCTAATGCCGCCCCTGAGACTGCCAAGGCGACATTACTAGAAAAGGCCGAATGGGAAGAAGAACAACGCCTTCAAAATGAAGAGGATGCAGAGGAAGAAGATTATGATCCAGGCAGCGATGATGACAGCGGTGGTTCCGGTTCTTCGAGCGAAGAAGATAGTGATAATGATGGTGAAGGCGGTGATGACGACGATGAAGAGGAAGCAGAAGATGATGACGATGATGATGAAGAAGAGGCGGAAAATAGCGCGGAAGAGGAACAAGAAGCCCCAAAACCGGTCAAGCAAGGTGCTCCTGCGACACGAGTTGGTGGATGGGCTTCGCTCAACAGATAAACAGTTTGACTGTCTAACCACTATTTTGTGGGTATATATATACATATATACATGAGTATGTATATGGGGTCATACATGGGCTATGTACGAGTAGGATACAGTTGACATGTGACGTAGCACGTAGAGTTTTAGACACGGATCTACTTGAATATGACATTGGACACGACACGATATAACAGCATATAATGAACGATACTGTTTCCTATTATTATCCACCACTTTAATTATCTTGATGCATAAAAAATGCCAGTTATCATAGTGATCACGCAGCAAGGTAGAATCAGACTAACGCTAGCTAACTATCAAAGTTTATGTATGACTAACCGTTAGCATTATTACGCGTAAAAAATCGATATCGATTAAATTTCACCATCACAGCCTAAGCCCCAACCCTAAGTGTCATCACTGACGTCAGATCAGCTTGGTTCGCACTCGGCTCTAGAAAAATTGGAAAGGCTTCAGTCTCATAGCCCCAGCTGACGACACAATAGACGGCAGGGTCGGACTGTATGTAGTCAGAGTGCCATTGCTATTAGTAGTAGTGATGGGCAAGTCCGAAGAAACGGCGCTACCTGTGGATAACAGAGTGGTGGGCGAAGGAGCCACCCCGGATGTAACGATGGATGACGAGGCGGTAGGAACAGTTACGACGGGGTAGTCCGTAGACAGAGGAGGCACGATGAAGGAGCCAGTAGAATAAGTCGAGAATGTAAAGACGCCGCTGGCACTGTTGCTGTGGGATGTTGCGAGAGCAGAGGAAATAGTGCTATCGGGTGCAGCAGCACTGCATTCAGTGGTCAGAGCAGGCGATGTAGACCACGAAGAAGGATAGCCGTAGGACTGGTCATAAAGATTTGGGACGTGAGCGGCAATTGCCACAGAACTATATTATTGAGTATCTTGTTAGTCCCTAAAAGCCTAGGCTATAGTTTATTGAAGTGTCATATCTTGAATGATATACGTACGCAAAGATAGCCAAGACAGAAGAGGACTTCATTTTGAAAATGAGTGAGCTAAATATCGACGTGAATACGCCAGTATTATGATAGAGCGAAGATAAGAAGAAAACGCAATGAAGAGCGAAGAATAAAGTGATGGAAACGAGTGAATGCTAGATGTAGGCAGGTTTTCTTTTCCCGTCTCGAAACTAATAATGATGAGGAAAATAAAACAAGTTGAAAAGGAAATTGGAAGATGAGCCGCCTTGGTTCTTATATGCATTTTCACGCTACCGAAGAGACAACATCTATCTGCCTATAGCCCTTCATCCATCCTGTAATATTACTGTCCTCAATATATAAGCTACATAATATTATCTCTGTACCAAAATCGAGCTTTATTATTCGAATCTTCATAGAATATATTAGAGCGTTCGTTAAGATCGTGTCTCTACGCAACACAGACCGGTGTATGTCTCGCTCTCTAGTACATATCACTTGTATCACGACATGAAGATTGTTCTGCAGGGAGACAAGCTATCACATCACCCACAGACTTTGCTCTGTTTCTCTATATAACATCCTCTTTTACTGTTATTTCAACAAGTTAATAAATTATGGAACATGTCACACCATCCCGCCTTTGCGGCCCAGGAACTCTTCTCTTGTCACTGCCCAATCTATTCTCTTTCTTTCCTTCTGTCCCAGTCTCATCCTATATGCACGCACCGGTCCTGACTCGGATCTGAGTATCTAATTTTCTCTACGGTTATCTTTTTTTATGTTGTCTTGTGCCTTGGGATATTCCCTCTTGGCGTCAACGGCAAGTCACATTAACTTAAGCCTAAACGGTAATTTATGCGCTCTCCCTGTTCTTTCTTCTTCCTTCCTCTTCTCAGTCTTCCTGTTCTGGGATGTCTCGCTCTGGTTATACCCGTCAACTCCATAGTACAGCATTCCAAGCCTATCTTAGTTTTCTGCAAATTTTGCAACTTATTCATGTGTGCACAGCATTGTTTGTGTAATATTTCGGTTATGCCAAGTCGGTGAATGCCAGAATACGAGGTCTTCCTTTTGTATGTTAACACTAATGTACGGCGGCTATAACATCGAGGCTCTAAGTTAGAAATTGAAGACATATCTTACAGCTTGTGTTCACAGTGAAATCCTCTTTGTTCTTTTAACTAGCATAACCGGAAGTTAAGTAGCAAAGAATTCTCTCATACTTTCTCTTTGAGTCTTCTTAGTTCACAGTATTCCATTACTTTGATATTCAATCCTCATTCAGCAATATCAAGGCGAGCCATTAGCATGTGATCTCCATCCAATTATACTACTCACGTATGTATATATAGTTCATCTTTCACTGTTCATTATCACATGTACCATTATTGGATTCTACAGGAAGTGTCAGGCAGCACCTAGATGCCCACCACATGCAATTCATAACAGTGTATGTTTCCTTTAGGCACAATGTTACGATATGTATATTCATCATCACTACCTCGTATTGACGCCACTTCTATGCATCGGGCCGCCTGATGTGCCTGAGGAAAAAAACAAGTGTTTCCGATTTCTCTAATATCATGTTCATTTCCTCATATTGGTTAGACCAGCTCTTCTCTACCTAGATACACCAATAAATAGAGAGAATAGGAAATGAAAGCTAGATACCAACGCCTTTGATACCCATGGAAACTGCATCCTCTCCTTGCTAGAACCAGACTGCAACCTGCCACTTTGAAAGCTTGTATCAAATCTAGAATTACGATGGTTACACTACCGCAGATGGCCGACCAAGTCCAAAATAAATGGCTTCTCTTCTGTATTGTCAGTCGCCAACCATCAACACTGTTGTGCTATCGCCGCTATTATGTTTCTAGGGCGATTTGGCGACGGGGTTTTCTTTCTCATTGTTCAACTAGTAGATATATCTGCATCATTTCTTTTCACCTATAAGAACCGCTTACAAAGCAACTGAATGAAACATGCCGTCGCTAGCAACTAACATGATCCGGTCCGACATATTTATTAAGCAACAGTGTTTTATTATCTTTTCGTGTCTGAATTTCATCTGACAGACAAATAACGGAGAAATACCACCAATCATCAAGCAAGCTACAGCCCCATAGAAAGATCGGCAGACTCGGTAGGAGTGCTTACTCTTTTTCTCATAGTCACAGTCACATGGCTTTGAGGCGGCATACAGCAGGTCTCAAAATTTCCATAAGCCGTGGAAAAAAACACCTCTTTCGATATTCTTCGTGTTTCTTAGCCGGGCGTTTGTGATCGCAACTAGAGAGTATCGCCATTCATGGGATAGTTACACCGATGTAAGAGAGCTGGGGAAGGCTGCGAAGTATTCGGATAGTTGTCTGTAGATCTATCTTGGTTTGTTATGATTGAACATCGAGAATATCGACGGAAAGATATTGAAACTATGCATGTACATACAACTGTTTATAATTGAGATCGTAACCCTGCAGGTGTATACTAGGGTTATCGGCTGGCAAATACATAAATTTGGGTTGGAGATCCCCTACTAGAACTGGTCTAGCCTACTGAATAATGTAAAAATGTGGAACCAAAAGCAGCACAGCGAATCAGCCTAAGAATCAGAGCTGTCATTACTTATGGCTGAATAGGCAGTACCTTCCTAAAGTTGGCAGCCGACAAATCACAGACAAATAGGGTGTCAAATGGATTTGCTAAATAGACAAATCAAATGGACAACCAAACAAGTAGACAAGATTTTTTGACGCCTGTTACTACATAAAATCTGAATTGAAGAATGGAACGTACATTAGCACGAAAAAATTGCTCGTCTGAGTGCTTAAGCGGGCTGTGAGTACAGGCTGTAATTTGACTGTTTAACGAATAGAATCACGGACACGGCGAGATGAGGGGCTTGTGGCAGAAACGAGATGTCAGAAGACGTTTAATGAATCATGAACACATATGCACAGTATTATAAAGCCTTGATCAGCCGAGTCGACTGTAGGAAACCGGTAGATGGACTTGAAGACCGGCTATTCTTGGTTGACTTTCTTGTTCGTTCTTATCCCGCGAGCCGTCTGCTATCTGTTTATCTCCGTTTTCAGTAGAAGCCAAGAACAAACAAGGAGGTAAGCCAACGTTGCTACGACGCTGTTGGTGACTTGACTTTTTTTGTTGTTGTCTCTGTTTCTGTTTAGTGGTAGCTGCGCCCGGGGAAGCCAGCTACTGCATGGGGGCCAAGCTTGTGATCGACAATCGAGGTCCATTGCCTACTGCTAAATATTATACAACTCTGTACAGATATATCTGGCGGGCACGGATGCTGTCTGGCTTGCTGTTTGTTGTCCTTGCTTGGCTGCAGGAGCCGGCGTGCCAGAGTTACAGATAGATATGTACTAATAGTCAAGTCTTAGGGCTAGCGCTACGATTTTGACTGTCGTGGTACATGGCCCTCCCACGTTGGATGGCAGGAATTGTATGTACCGACACAGAGAAAAAAGGGTTCTGATTCTTAATTCGAGGCTCACTTTTCACTGTGCGCTCTCATATCTGAGAGGATTAAGTACAAGTAGTAAGCGGCATAGTAGCCTCTGACCCCCCGGGCGAAGGATGACTGGCCCTGGACAGGGGAACAGCTCGTGATTGATAGAGTATACATATCTGTACATATTGTATGTATAGTTGTACATATATTGCAATTCTATTATTCACCACTGACAAGGTCACTGCCGTGGCCAGAAAGCTACGCTGTCTAGGCCGTCTGAATTGCGACCTCATTTCAGAATTGCCCAGAAGATCTATCTGACCGCTCTCTGATGCCAACTCGGTCTGGGGGGGGTTGAAGAAAAAAGGAATGAGAAACGAACCCCAAGGCGGTCTCTTATGGTTACCGCTAGTTACATTCAAACTGTTGTATACAGATATGTATGTATCTTATATATAGGCGATCTTGGAGCAGTAGTTCGGTTCGGTGTGGAGCGGTAGGGGGCCACCATTTAACCAATGTGTATAGTCATATATATCTGTACGTTAATAAACGGACTGCTCAGGTGTGTGAGTTTGGGCTTCTCGCGGCACAGCACCAAAACCAAGTTTATGGCTGTGTCAAAAATCGGGGAACTGGACGGGTTGTCGGCTGGCTTGATCGAAGGATAGCCAACCGCAAGCATCGTTGTCGTTGTATTCGTAGTAAACTAGCAGGTAGTCTTTTAGGTGGCCTTGAAAAGCCGGCCTTGGTCTAGTCAGTTGAGAATAGTGCTACATTATTACTCCAAGACTGGGAAGTACAATGAACATCAAAAACAGGGACACTATCAGAGAAGGGGGGGAGAAGCTAGCTACTAATAAGTAGCCGGCACAACAAGGCGCTAGTAGCAAAATAGCAACAAGAACAAGGACTAGCTAAGATAGCCACAATGTTAGCAGCAAAAAACAATCGCATTCGGTGTGATTCCGCCATGATAAACCCGTTGTTGGCTAGGATGAATGAGAGAAGGGAAGCAATCAAACGCACTTGGACGAGCATCTTGGCTGGCCTGTTCTTTTTATCACTATTTTATTCTTTTCTTTTTGTCTCCAAAGGCGGTCAAATCGCGCTGATGAGGCGGAAGCTGGTTGGTTAGCGTCGCGGGATCTTGATTTGATCTACCATATCTTTTCTTATATAAACGAACGGGTAAGAAAATCAAGAGTGGAAAAAAAGGGAACAGGAAAGGGGCGAGCCGAGCAACAAAACAAAAAATAGAAGCTGCCCTACGTTGCTCCCTTGGTGTCTATTGTGCAACTGCTTTATCCTTTGTTCTTTTTAATCTGGTAACTACCCTTTCAGAGACTGACTCTTCTTCTTTTTTTTTTTTTTCAGTCATATTTCTTGGAGCCTAATTCTTTTTGTGTTTCTTTTTCTTCTCCTACACATACACAAAGTCATCCATCGCACTCTTGCGCACTGCATATCTTCCTGACGTCATCCGGCGCCACTCATTTTTTATTGTCATCTTCCATATCAGGACCATCAACCCGCTTTAAAAGCCGATATATACTACAGCAAACAAACCCTTACAATGACTAAGAATCATAAGATCACGGTTTCTCCCGCTGCCAATGCCCAGCTAGCCTTGAGGGAACCGACTACGGTGCTCTTCGATGACCTTGTCCTGGGACATCAGGTCCAAGAGTTCGTCGGCAACACTTTGATGGATGCCATGGAGTCTCCAGCCCGCATCATCGCAATCAAGAACAGCCTTGGTCTACTGCCCTTCCTATCTCTGCAATCTATAAAGTGCCCAGAAACATCCGCGGATGATAGCCGCGCTAATCTGGCCGATGCCATGATTGCCCAGTCACACGGCAAGGGTTATATCAAACATCTCAAGGGAATCTGGATGGACTATGCCTCCCGAGGCCAGGTAGCCCTTGATGGATGTGTGCTACCCGAGTGCTTCCCCCATCCAGGCATGATCAAGCCTGCCTCTGGCTCACGAGGCACTACCGAGCCTGAGAACATGTTTGCCAAGCATGGCTTCTACTCTTTCGACATCTCAACCGGTGTCGGCTCGGGCACTTGGCCTGCCATCCGCGCTAGTGCGAACCTGGCTGCAGTCGCTGCAGTGAACACCATCAATGCCATCAACCGTGCTAGCACAGCAACTAACGGTGTCATGGCCCCTTCCATCTTGTCCCCCCGTCGTGCGTTCCTCTGACACTGCTGGGTCGACTGTTGTTGCCCTGTGTCGGCCTCCAGGCCATCATTGCACTACCGAGTTGGCAGGTGGCTACTGCTATGTCAACAACTTGGTTATCGCCGAACGCACCCTTTCATTCCTGCTCGGCAAGCCTGCTCGTTGCGCTGTCCTGGATCTGGATTTCCACCACGGTAACGGCACGCAAAGCTTCTACTACGGAAGCGACGATGTCTTGTACGTTAGCATCCACGGCAAAGACGAGTATCCATACTTCACCGGTGCCGAATCCGAGACTGGCGAAGGGAAAGGTGTTGGCTACAATGTCAACCTACCGCTGGCAGTTGGCTCAACTCCAGCGCAATACCACGAGAAGCTCGCCATCGGCCTCCAGCGCATCGAGCAATTCAAGCCTGACTTCCTTCTGTTGAGTCTTGGTTTTGATACCTACAACGGAGACCCTCTTGGCTCCTTCCAGCTGCAGACCAAGGACTACCGCATGATCGCTCGTGTTGTCCGATCATTCTCTGCGCTGAGATCTCTTCCCGCCATCATTATTCTCGAAGGTGGCTATGTCGTGGATGCCCTTGGCAACAACATGGCGTCATTCATGACAGGCTGGACCGAAGCTGAGATTTAGATGTCGAAGGCGATAGCAAGACGAGATGAAAACAAAAGGGGTGTAAGAGATAAAGGTATACAAAAGGATACAGACGAAATAGACAATAACGTCAGGGCAGGAAACAAACAGAACTGGGAGAGAGATGGAATTGTCTTCGTAGCATAAGAATGAACAAGAAGGGGAACAAAGGCACGTGAGCAATAATGATTTTTGATACCAATAGTTGAACCCGATGACGATACGGGGTAGGAACGATTAATAGGAGGCAAAGCAACAGATCAATCGATTCGGATTTCTTATCATCTGCTTTTTTATTAGATACGCAAGTGTAAACAAGGCACATAGACAGCAAGTAGGCAGACAGTAATTCTCCAGAGAATTTATTTTATGAAATTGAATCTTCAACAACAAAGAAGAGGAAAGCTTCCGTAATCTGTTACCTGATTATAGATTTCCTTAGTATTGGAATAAGATATAATAATAGCATGTGGGAAAACAAACGCAAAAAAAGAAAAAGAGATATAAAAACTCCCTAAAGCAGAGTTACATAACACATTGGAGTGTCTTTGAACGCCTAGCTATTAAGCCCACGAAATATAAAGTTACACAAAGGTAACGAAGAAAACAGAGCAAATATATGGATATAATGAAGAAGAAATGAAAGTGAAAAAAAAACCAACCAACGCCGTGGCTAAATCAAACATTTATTGGATTTTCTTTTCCGTCATGGATCGAGGTCCCGAAGGAAAATATTTTGAGGCTGGCCTTCGCCCCGAGCTATTCGCCGCATATGATCTTGATCGAGAGCATAATCTGGTGGCTCGTGATGTTGTACACCAGACGCAGCCAATAGGTCAGCAACCGTGAATGTTGTAGGTGCTGCAGGTGCTACAGCAGATAATGATGCTGTAGGTAGTGATGGTGATATCGACGGGGGATGATGTGCTTCAATGCGATTATTTGTAGGTTGGTAATCTGGCGGAAGTGATATTCGGTTCTCCGCCATCGAAGGAGACTCTCTGAGAATCCGAGATCTGTCTGATCTAGTAGGCTGACTAGATGATGCCGTCGATGTGAATATCGAAGGCGTAATGGTAGTTCTGGTAGAAGCAATAGGAGCTGGCTCAGCAAGTCCAGCTTCTAGATCAGGCTCTGGTTGGCGCGATGACGATGTCAGCGATGAAGATGAGATAATGCGAGAAGAGGCATTGGAAGCAGGCACGGCCGTCGAGGCGCTCGATCTTGCGATCGGAGGGACATCATAGGCTTTGCCCTTCTTAGCAAGATGATCGCGACGCGCGATATAGCGTAGTCGCTTGAAGCGAAGCCAGCGTGCAATTGTCGCGGCACTATAAGATACAGTTAGCATGTGTCACTTCTGATACACGTAGGATATAAGCTTACATTAATAGTATCATGAGGAGGGTCTGGACTATGGAGAGGATGAAGCTTTTGTCCGCGTTCCACAATGAACCTTTCCAGACATAATTCTGAACTATATCTGATATACAAAAGCCCATCATGCCAAAAGATATAGTAACTGTGAAAAGATCTAGGGAAAAGTAAAATAAAGTACGTAGCATATCACCTCCTCTGATATAGAGCAATATAGCACACAAGGCGTGCAATATAATGATTATGGTACACTAGTTCAAGACAAATATGTTAGCTACATTAGACCAGTGTGATAAAGGACAGAGGCTAGCATACTGTGATCAGCACCGAAGTGTGATGGAGGGCAGAAATCCACAGGACAAAGTCGATTTCTTTATTTAGTGTCAATATGATAAGAGAAAATAGGATCGTAACTATGTGCATCCGGCGCTGCATCGGCAACTTGACGCTAAGCACGGGATCTTCTTCGCGCACCAAGGATGGGCCGGTAGATTTCGATGTTGAATCTTCTCTAGGAAGCGCTAGTGCATGGATGTGGCCCAATCTGCCCTGTCTAAACACTGCCGGTGGTGCCGCAAGGGCAGCAGTAGGGAGAGATGATGATGATGCCGGGTGCTCATATTGTTGTTGGGCGTTTCGAAGTGGTATTGAATCGTCCTGATACCCGGTGGTCTTCGGGTCTATGGGATAAAGGACGGCCCGAATTCGGGCAACGAACCGAGCATGGAGGGATGTCGGCTGGGATCGTGTATCATGAGAGGACGGAAGACTCGACGCCGATGACGGCATGGCGCATGTTTACGCAGGTGAAGATGTGTGCAAGGAGCGGGGGGGCACGATGGCAGAGACAGAGAGAGATATAAAGAGGCCGATCGAGATGTCGTCGGATGAGCGAATTTGCGCAGTACAAAAGAACGTGGTGAGCAAGTGAGGCTGAGCACGCGATGCAATACGAGGATATCGAGTGTCTCTCGTGTATTTGTCTCTTTGTCTCTTAAAGACTACTGATTATGCTATTGAGTGGTTGACTGGTTGATTGGCGAGAAGATATGATATGGCTAGGATTAATCGTTCTGAAAGTAAGAAGAATGGCTCTAGGATAGTTGGGGTCTTTGTGTGGCTGGCTCGCTCTTCGCTTTGGAGAGACCGTATTTCTCGTGAGGTTTTAGTGGGTTGCGATTGCAGAAAAAAAAAGACGTCAGATTGTTGGAGTTCTATCAGTATTAGCGATGCGAAAAATAAGGGAAATAATAAAAATTGATTAGAAAGAAAAAAAAAGGAAAATCAATACTTGAGGCCGGTCTAGTATTATCTATGAACAAAATTTGTGAAAAAAGGCCTGAAAAGTGAAAGTCGTAATTGCTGAGATAGAAAGTAGAAAAAGGAGGAAAGAATTCGAAATCGTCGAACTCTAAATTGAGATCGATTTCCTCGCGAGAAATAACCCTGTCATCTTATGCTGCACGAGGCTTTCCTTCCTTTATTTTTCCTTCCAGAATGAAGACTCTCATTACGGGTTGATCAACTCAAAACAACCAAAATACCTTTTCTTGGCGATTATGGGGGGGAGGGAGGATATCTAGGATTGTTGTGAGAAAGCCCTTTTTTATTTTTTATTTTTTTTTTTGGGTTGTTTAGACGTTGTTTTTAATTCTTTCTTGAAACTACATGAGACACCACACGCCATCTTGCACAGCAAACTTTGGTCCAAGCTCGCTGATGGATGCCCGATATAACTACTCTATGACATTGGCGAGCTTGGCAAACTTTGCCCATTCTACTGAAACAGCCAATGCAATCGGCGATCATGGCAGCAGCCAATTGTCGTTGTCCATGTTGTTGATATATTGACAATGGTTTAGGTGTACAACTTATCATACTGTAACTTCTCAATGCCAAAGCCGAACTAACATATTTCTCACAAGATTTCTCGCCGATTCTCATCGGTTCTCTGCACAAGCGAAAGATCCAAATCGTTGCAGATCTCCAAGATTTCGGCATTGCTGACATCCGTTTTGCTCCTAGCGGGGTGCCTAGGATCTTGTCCAGAGTATCTAGGCTCCTGGGTCGTCCTAGTTCTGCAAGCCTGTTGCGTACCAGTCAGTAGGAGGCGAAGTGTGTGATGGCCTTGGGTCGTCCACAGGCACAATTGATTATTGCGTCCGTATGTTAGAAGCGGTCGTGGTAGAGCGCAAAGTCGCCTGACCAGTTCATCACTGTATAAGGTATCCAAGGTGGCGTCTTGGTAGTTGCAATTCTAGAGGCGAGCCTTAGGGCCATGGGATCTCGAGTTCTTGGTAGATGCTAGGCGCTGCTGTATGCCACCATTTATCCATCTCTTAAAAAGAAAATGGCGCCATGTAGCGACCCTAGCGCCTCTGGTTGTTGCGGCAAGTTCCGGCAGCTCTCTGCATGCAGTTTTTGCCACCGTATCAGCCTTTTCGTTACCTATTGCCCAGGGCACCAACACCTGTACTTATCCTAGTTGAGAAGTGGCACTTACTTATCTAAGCTGCGGAATTCAAGGATTTCCTTTCGTGATGTTAACGATGGGTGGGAGGCTAGGAGAACCTCTGATGCTCTCTGTTATCTACATAATATTAGGTGAATATTAGTAGCATGGCGGGAGAACAGTAAAGCTAGTGCTGCTTTGAGTCCTATGAGGGGTATACCTCGTGGTACTTCCCTAGTGATTTACTTACCTCGGTAAGGGTGTTGCTGAGTTAGCATCGGCATTGTATCTGTACATACAAGTAATTTTATCCTCTCATGCGTACTTGTTATAGAAAACCCTAGACCCACTTTGTCTAAGCCCTAGCACGTTAGGGTCTACACAGTGTCTCTATTTCCTATTTAGGCCGCTTACAACCTCACGAACGTTCACGTTAATGAAGAACACTTCAAGTCAAAGAGATATCCTATATTGACTACACCAACCCCGAAGCTACTACAGATATCTCTACTACACACCTGATATATATACGTTCCAATTCCTCATTATCTATGAACATGGTAGTCTCAACGCGCGGAGTTGTGGCGTCCCGCAAATCCAGTAACGTATGTGGTGACTACAACTATTCAACCAACCCCGAATATCTCCACCACACGCGAAGACAGGACACTAACGACGGCTCATGATAGGTACGACCAGTATCCATACTTAGCGGTAATATCTTCCGAGCTCTTATTTTTAGTTACACTATCGCATCCAGAGTTCTCAATAGCCTCGCCAACAGGGATCTCGAACTGGAAAGTTTTTAAAGAAACATAGTTAGTTACGAATACAAAGATAAGATAGAGGGTGCTTGACTTACACGTTCAGTTTCGGTTTCCTGCCAGCTCTGGCTAAAGGCACAAGTGCAGGCACCGACAATGTTGGCATACTTGTCAGCCCAAGTATCGCCGCACTCCTCGAACCAGCTCCACGGAATATTGATGACGGCGGCCAGAAGAGGGATTGTCAGAGGGTACTCCAGCTCGTAAGGCTGTACGGAAGCGTTCCAATGAGGGACCTTATCGCAGCACAGGTTTTTGACCCAATCAGTGCAAATCTACAAAGAGCAGATGGAAAGTCAGTATCAGATCAACGATTTGGGGAAAATGGGGGTTCCCTCCCCCTCCTTGATAAAGAGTCAACTTACAATCTGGCTAGTAGTGTTGCGCATTCCAAGCGAGCACTTATTATTAGCGCACGATCCGTGAGCAGCGGGGAGGATATCCGGGTTGGAACAAGTGCCTGGCTCCTCATAAGGATTGTAAAGGCCAGCATGGGGGACCACATCAACAGTAGGAGCAGCAGAAGCCGTTTGTACAAAAAACGGAGCGGAAAGGGCAATGGCGCCAATACGCTTAATGAAGGCCGGCATGATGATGGTAATGGCAGTTGGTGTGGTGAGCTTAAGAGGAAGATTTGAGAAAAGGAAGGTCAAGGTCCTTGTAGGAAGGTATGTCTGTATCTCATAACAGAAGAACCAAAGTGAGATGAAGAGGACAGAAAGAGAGAGAGAGAGAGAGGATAAAGGTTCAAGATGATGAGAGATCGCTCCGGTTTATATAATGAGAACTGTGCACTTGAACGGATCTTCGTTTCTTTGTATAGTATGGTCGTCGTGTACAGTTGGCTACTTTATTAAAACATTATGAGCTCGATGTCGATCAAAGAATCACCAACATCATCAACTACAGCCGAGATTCTTTCTTTCGAGATGTCCCAAAGCCAAATATACACCTTTTCCTATCTACACACCCACCATTTCAACTAACTTCTTAGAGTAGTCAACGATGTAACTTGAGTCTTTAGGTCACCATTAGCTCGTATAACTACCTAGCATCCAATAAAAACGTCATAAGATCTCGGCTACCCGTCTTGTCTTTAATAAACACTATGCCTCACTAAGCCTGTCTAAGTATGTAACTCCCTCGATCTACAACTCCCGCCACAACTTCCCGAAATGACGGTGTTCTCCATCGGGCCAAGTGAGTCGACCAAGATATCTATATATATATATACATACCTATCTACTAAGCTCATGTCTGTACTATTTCAGGTACGGGCTCAACTAAATAGTCTGTCTAAAACAAAGAAATTACAAAAAAGATTTGTTGTCTAAAACTAACATGGTAAAACAGCGTGTTTCGAGGTTTCACCGAAGTTGGAAAGAATGCTAGAAACATGGAAAGACATCAATCACTAAACAAAACATGATGCACCATTTCTTTTTTCAGTAGAGATGGCAATACTTACTATCTTGAGGATTTTCTTTCTTCCTTTTTGGTTGTTTGACTTCTTCTTTTTTTTTGTTTTTAGATATCTTATCTCTACGTCTGGTGATCTACACATGAAGCGGTTGATATCTCGCTCTTTTGATAATACCGTCCTCCGAAGTTAGTTTTGATAGCGAGAAGATGATAAAGAGAGTAAAACTATGTCTTAATTATACTCACGAGTTTGGTATTTCTAGCGATATGTTGTATATGATCGGCCGAAATAGTGGCCGTCAGCCCGAGTACAAAACAGTCTTCATTATCACTATAGAAGTTTTAGACCACCACACATCTCCAACATCGGCATCACTACATCTGCTTTATTTTCAGGGTAGAGTAACTTCTCCAGTCTATATTTATGCTTAAAAAGCCTTTCTTTATTAGTTTTCTCGCTTTATAGTTTAGAGGAATATAAAGAATTATACTGGCATGTAATCTCACAAAAAGTCCACAAGTCAAGATTAGGACACAAACCTTAGTATTGTTCTCACGATAACAATACTAAAAACTCCAAGCTTTCTTGAAAAAGCCAAGGCTTTCGCTCTTTTTCATCACCGCGAAAGGGGAATGAAAGAAGTGTAGATAAAACATCTATTTATATTATATCTATATTTACTAAATCCCTACTTGATTCTATATTATTTCTCCCTCAGCTCAACCTACATATCTATCCAGCTTTAAAATCGGTTCCATTTGCAAAAAAAAAAAAAAAACCCAAGTCAGTACTTATCTATAATCTTGTACACATTACATCACACAGTATTCACGGATCAAAGAATTCCAACAAGTCACATCGAGGGTATGTGGTATGATACATAAAATAATCTTTTTTGACTTGGTCAAGAGATAGCTCAAGAATATATCAAACTACAAGACATACAAAGTAACAATAGCAATGGCACAAAAAGAAAGCAAAATCAAAAGAGAACACGGATATCGATGTAACATAATGAGAAAAAAATCAAAGTTCAGTCTTGTTTCCAATAGGAAATGCAAGTTGTCTGCAAAAAAAAGAGAGAGGAAAGAAAAACAAAGTGATTCCTCCATGAAAACAAAAACTGGGCATACCAACAAAAAACGAATGGTAGTTAGTTTAAAGAATCGCGATATCTCCTGCAAAAGGGAGACAAGATGTCAACAGCAACAACAAAACCTTAACAAAGAAAAGAAAAAAATAACGAAAGCCGGACTAAAAGGCTTACAGTATACTATATGCTTCCCTATTTTTGTATAGGGCCGAAGACTCTGTCTCTCCTACAGGAGATCAGATTCATAAAACAAACAACCTCTAGGCTGAAGCGATAGTATTTGCATGAAGATCTCACTTTTTAAAAGTGAAGATCAAGAAAAAGAAAGAATATCAGGAAAAGGATGAAATGCAAAACAAAAAAAAACAGACCAAGAAGAAATGCCATGATAAAAGGAAAAAAAAGGATCCCCTCCAACCGTGTCGAGATATCAAATGAGTATGTGACCGTAAAAACAAGATAAAAACCATCAAAAACGCCATAAAGAAAGAAGAAAAAAAAGAAAGAGAATATCCGCATGTGGCGAAATATCCAGAAAAAAAAGGCCATGAAAGATAACCAAAACGATAGTATAATGGTTCCATCGGGGAAATAGACAAGAATTCTGTCTCTAAGCAATATGTACTCTTCTCATCGTGCAATTGAACGAAACTCCCGACTCCAAAAACATTTCTTTCAATGATAAAAATACATCAAGAACGCCCCCCAAAGAATCAATCAATCTAATTGATATCTCTGTCTTTGTCCTTGCTAGATTTGCTAACGCTGTTGCTACGTCCAAATCGGGACAACCAGCCCTTTTTCGAGCTTCCAGGCGTACTAGCAGTGGGTGTAAGTGGTGTGTTTCCGACAGAAACGGACGCCGAGTAACCGTGACCATGGCGGCTGGGAAATGAGCCGTGAACAGCTGTCATCGGCGTGTGAGGCGTGGTTGGCTTATCTGTTGGTGTAGTGATAGTAGCCGGGACGCCACCGTCGAGTTCGGCATGAGGATCGATGCTTAGTGCTCTGTTTCTCATAATAGGAGGCGGAGTTGCACTTGATCTGTTATCGTCAGCCATGAGCGAATTGCGGCGATGCCATGCTGCAGTGCCATATGTTTCGCTCTCCTTCTGTAGAGAAACACCATCATCGCGCGAGTCAATGCTGACGCCGCCATCACTCGATCTCTGTTTCTGGGGAGCAACAACGGCGGCAGTGCTTAGGCTCTGAGTCAGGCCAGTGCCACCAATGGAACGACGCCAGAAGTTGTTGATTCCACGTTGACGATGAGGCTGCACAGGCGGAGGGTAGGGGCTATTCTTAGTGGCGCCGCTACCCTTTGCAAATGACACTCCGGGCTGTGAGGATGGTCTCGATACATCATCCCTGCGCTTCTTGCTGCGTTCCTTACCAGGAGGCATCGTCATGGTCTGGGGACGCGAACCAGGGTCTCCAGTTTGGGCGTGGAGGCTGGAACGGCGATTGGGTGGCGGGGGAGCTGGAGACGATCCTAAAATTTCAGGCTGGACAGAAACCCCGCTGGCAGCACCGAACATGGCATTAGGGGCCCATCCGTGGCAGGAGGGGAACGAAAAGAGATCCGGTGACTCTCTACCAAGGGTGCGAGGAGCCTTACCACCCTCGCGAATCCAAATATCGAGGCTGGATGCTAGAGACTGGGTATCGTCATCGTCACTATCGTCATAAACGCCCTTTTCAGCATAGCGTAAGATGGTGGATTCTCCGGCCGAATGGGGTCGCGGGTTGGTCGGGCGGCTATCAAAATAGCTGCCGGACACCTCTCGGCGAGGGATATACTGAGAAATAGCAGGAGGCTGAGGAGATCTCTGGGAAGAGATCAAGTCAGGCTTCTGTGAGACCGGTACTCCCCCAATAGAGCCGTTAGAGCCGGTGTGCTTCATATACCGAGGCTCGCCCATATGCAGTGGAACCGCAACGGACGCAATAGCCTTGCTGCGGTCCATTGCCTCGGTCTCGTTCTGGTAGTGTCGCAGCGTTGCGGTTGAAATTGTGTCCGGAGTAGGCGGCATTCCCGGGTCATGGAAAACACGGTTAAGCGAGTTCGTGTTCATGATGCGAAGAGAGTCGCGCCTTTCCTCTCTAGCCATGCGTGAGATATTCTTACTCGGACGCAGCACGGGGGTTCCTCCCATTTCGCGCTCTACACTAGACCCGGATGGAACGCGTTGGCCATAAGTGCGCCCAATCCGCTGCAATGGCGAGTTCTGGCCAAGAATGACGCCGGATATAGATTGCGCATTGGGAGTCTTGGTCTGCACACTCAATTCAGGTTGGCCACGGGACGGCGTTGAGATCCGGCTCGACTCTCGTGCTCTAGCTAGAGAGCGAGGTGTATGGTTTCGTTCCATAGCGTGGGCAGGAGAAGGTGCAATAGCACTTCGTGAAGGATGAGAGGGAATCGAGTCGTCTCTCTCGTTGCCATAAACACTAGCAAATGAGCTCTCGCTCAACATACTCAAGCTGGGGCTCCGCAGTTGCTCGGGCATAGAGGCTTCAAAGGCCTCCACTTCTCCCATGGCCTCGTTGAGGCGAGGTAGGTTCATCATGCTTCCAACTTTTGCACCGCTCAGATAGACGTTGCGCAGGTTTTCGGTAGTCTCGCTCAAATCCGATAGGAAGCTAGGCATGCGGTTCAAGATACGATCCTGCGGCAAACGCATCATCTGCGCCTCGGTTAAAGATGGCGGCATTCCCATGTCTGATGGTATCCGCTGGCGTGGCGTGCGCATCCGGTTCATAGCATCGTATTCTTCACTTGCCATTCTCTGGTGTTCGTACATCCTCGTCTCGGCCTTGCGGATGGTCTCACGCTCCTGTACAAGATTCTCAACTTGTGACTCCAGCATGACAATCATGGCAACAGCCTCTTCGACGGCCTTATCACGCTTCTCGAGCTCTTCAATGAGCTTGTCGTTCATCTCTTCCATCTGACGCTTCTCACTTTCGATGCCTTCGAGGCGACTTTCAAGTGCTTGTTGGCGTTCCCGGCGATGATATAGCTCTAGCTTCAAGTCGAAGTTTTGTTTGTGAAGAGTAGTAACAGTCTATGATCATATCAGTATCATTGTCAATTAAAACATCATGATAGGATTATTGTAAGTACTTACAACTTCCATCTCTTTGACACCCATTCCTAGGCCTTTCTTTCCACTTTCACCTTCGACTAATTGGACAGGCGTTCCTCTTTCGCGAACGGGAGTTGAGAGTCTAATAGGTGATCCGGGAACTCTAAGTTCCATTGAAGAGGACGCCAGGTCGGGTGTCCTACGCGCACATAGTTCGCCGTCTTTTCGTTCCTTCTCCAGCTTCTCTTGGAGGTATGTAGACATGGCGCTTGGTCTCAATTCGAGCGATCCTTCTCTTGGGATCGGTGATGGTTGTGGACTATGTACCAAAACTGGCTTAGAACTGTTGGTATTTGATAGTCTGTATGCGACGTGAGCAGAGGATAGTTGGGGCGAGCCCATAGAGTGTGTGCTAGCGTTGCTGCTTTGTGGTGTCGGTAGGCGAGCAAGTGGATTTACAGTGGCCGAACGGTGATACTGAGTTGACAAGCGTTGGCGGTCCAAGCTAGAGTATGACGGTGATGAGTCCATCTTAAAGATATGAAGCAAGGCACTGCTTGGTGGTCGCGACTATCTTTATTTTTATGCGAATCAGGTGTGCGCGCCAGCCAAACGGGCAGATCAAATTGGCCGCAGTGCGCTGAATCAATGCAAGATAGTCTAGACAAAAGCAATGACGCGACCAGGCACGAAGTGATAGCTCTGAAATGGCACAGCTCCGCAGGTATATTGTAAAAGACAGTCGAAGTGTATCAGATCTTTCTGAGTAGAGAGTAGACGAAAGAACGTGGAGGTCATGTAAATCGATCCCAAATGACAGTATCGAAATCGAAATCAAGATTCGTAGTAAAAGTGTAGGTAGTGGCGCCGGCACGACTAAATCGGTGTACAATGGTGGTAAATGGCAGTACAAGGTCGGTCTAACGAATGTATAATGGGCGTTCCAGCACTTCGATAGTGTGTGAACTGAAGATAGAAGGCAGCACAAGAAGAAGAGAAAAAAGGATACCGGATTGGATCTCAAATCGCAACTGAAGGCGTCGCTGTTGTTGAACAAGAAGAAAGATTGATGTGATGAGAATGTAAGAGGAAGCAAAAAGCAGAAGCGGGAAGAAGAAAAGGGAAATCAGAGCAGATCCCTGACTTACTGCACGTCAGGAGTGTTTAGAGGACTCAAAAACGCAGGCGTGAGAAGACCAAAAACCAGCACGAGTAGATGCACAAAAAGTGAGAATAAATCAATTCAGAACTGGCCGGGATGTCTTGTTCGGAAGTGGGCAAAGACGACAGGGTTTTGGGGGTCCTGGGGGTCTTGGTCTTGTTCTTGAGGCAGGCAAGGGGGCACGAGGAACCACGGCAAAAAAAAAAAAAAAAAGACAAGATCAAAAGCGGGCTATAGGAGACAGGATAGCCTGGGCTCTCTCTCCTCCTCTTTCTCCTTGTTCTGTTTGCTCTAAGCGTTTGCCAGAAGATCGTTTATAGCCGGGCTATCACTTGCTCTGGAAACCTATAGTAGGTTCATTTCATAGTATAGCAAAAGAAACAAAGCACTTAACACTACCAAGTCAGTCTCAGTGTTTAGTTTACTGATTAACAGTATCTGTACATGCATACATACAACTAAGATCAGGCCCTTGAGAGTGTTTGTATGTCCGTCAGCGTGTGTTTCTCTGGTTGGCCCAAACAAGTGTGATTGTTGGGAAATACACGGAATGTTCGAATTGCAGGAACAACCAATACTACTGAGCCGCCAGTTTTTCTTGTATTATATTGCAGTATTGTTAGTGGCTTGAGTACAATCGCCGGTCTTCTGTCAGTCAAAATATGCAAGGCGTCGAATCGAAAGGACACTGGAGAACTAGACGCCTCGTTAGTTGTCGTTTATTGATGCGGGATGCAGAACAAATAGATGCAGACGGCATTGACGTCTATTCTATTGTTGATTGTTGATTGTTGACACGACACGAGACCGTAGCGTAAAATATATCTGCATACATATGTATATATGCATATATGTACGTTGTTCTAGCGAGGGATGTATTGGAATGTCGTTGAAACAAATATGCACTCCAGAGACCAGAGACGGGTCTCGATAGCTGGTCAGCAGGCTGGAGCAACAATAATCTCTCTGCTGACGACACTGATAAGACCGCCGCCGCTTCTCGGTGCTCGATGGGCAGCGTTAAAGATGTGGCTGTGAAGTGAAGCGCACCGGCTTCTGGTACTAGTACACTGTATGGCTCAGTATAGATAGATTCCTTGCTTGGAATCCGCAGCAGAGAAGGAAGGAGGAGCAAAAGAAAGTGTTGCACTGGGCGCACCCGGCACAGCGAATTTTAAAGATAAACGATGGCTTTGTATTGCTGTTATATTTCCTTCCGATATTCATAAGAAACGAGACTGCTAAATATTGATATATCGCGATATTGACAGAATCGTAGCCTCGCCCACGAATAGAGCAACTACTCTCCTGATACACCCACTGAATACACCTTCCTTACTCTCGTTCTCAAGCTCGCCACCACAGCAAGCATCCCTTATTTTCCACACTTTTAGCAAAGTGATTGCTTCACATTAACAAGCACAAACTAAATCGCCCAAATAAATTATGGCTGTTCTGTTAGTGCCGCCCATCCCTGATCTTAGAGTCCTAAACAGGCTAAGCGTGCAGCTCTACTATCCCAAAAAAATCTCAGTAGGAAGCAAGCAAAGAAAATCGGTATTCCACAGTGGTAAGTACCAAGACGGGAGGGTCGCAGCTACCACCATCTCTGAAAGACCCCGTTCCTGGCTTGAAAAAGGAAGAGCGTGTTAGTTCATAAATAGTGGACTACTTAATTGTATAGTACATACAGATATAGAGTCTACATATATCTGTATTACATGTATCTGTACGATAAAATGCATAAAAGCACTACGCACAAACGCTAGCACCTGTTAAGAAAGAAGCCGAAATATCTAATAAAGACTTATGTAGTTATCTTTATTTAAATTCCCTCCACCATATAACATACGATGAAGTCGCACATAAAGGCGCAATTCTACTTGATCGCGATGCACTCTACCGAAATATATGGTGCCACAGCCTGCAGCCAAGTTCTGCAGGCGAGAATGGAAAAGAAAACAGGCAGAAAGATAGGCATAATCAACGAGATAGATCATGGTGTCAAATCGGCATACATCATTGATCGCCACTGCATAGTGGAAGGGGAGGGCGGTGGATTATACGAATATTTGCATAATGATGGCACAGGCGAGCTGCACTCCTAGGAGAGGGTTTCTTTCTTTTCTCTTGTTTTTTTTCTTTTACTTCTCTTCCTCTTATCTTCTTTTCTTCTTCTTCTTCTTCTCCTTCCCCCATTAAAGCAAGGCCTAACCTACACATTCGATAAATCCATCGTTAGCTGCATGTCCACCCCCTGGGCTTTGAACGAGGCCCCCTGGAATCCAGCTTTTGACTTATACAACCTACAGGTATAGTTGTACTTATACATTTTATGTGCAAGCCTAACCTTGCTTTATGAAGTGCCATGAACAGGTCAGGATATGCAAGACCAGGGCATAAATGGATTTTTATTTTAGACTGCCCGCCTTATGAACGATGCTTGGCTTATACATCAGCACAAACTAAGCAAGCTATCCATCATCGTGGATCGTGCATAAGCGCAGCCAATATCGAAGCTCAAAGAATTATACGCCTGCCGTCTCTTTGATTTGTTTTTTTGTTGGCAAATGATATCTCATATTACCTAGGCCTCTCTAGTATTTCTCTTCGCAGTTTTCATGGTTTATGTTTCTTTCTCCATCCCATTCTGCACTGTTTTATATGCATTTAACCAAAAATTCAAAAAGAAAGACCTTGTTGAAAAAAAAATGTGATGAAAACATGCGTAAAGAGGACCATGATGCTGACGGGTAAAAGACCACCGACGTAACCCCAGGGTTTCATGAACCCTTGTGCCGTCCAATCGTAGCGCGTTCCGGCGTGATGGAATTCGGTTTTGCTCTCCTGCTTTCGCGAATACAACTCTGGTCACATCCTGACCTTTTATTGTTAATTTGAATTTTTTCCTTTTATCTTACTGTTGATAACCCTATCAGACTTTCATGAGGCTACTGAAGAAAAATATCGCAAATGAATCATTCATGTGCCACCCCCAGAGAAGGAGGAATCATTGATCTATTGTTATATCTTTTTTCTTTTGGTCCGTTAGTTTCTCCTAAATCACTTAAACAACATATATAGATATTTGAATTTATATCTGTTTGATCGATAGAATCCGTTCATCACGCATAATAGCGAGACGAACATCAGCTCATGTGCCCTGAGATCATCCAAGAACTCAAGTAACAAGGACGGCTTATTACAAGTTGTTGATTCTTGTTAGCGGGCTACTGACAGATGCACAGAATACATGAGCGAAATAATAGCGCATAGAATGTCTTTGGACCCTGCAAGAAAATAAAAAACAGAGGGCTAGTTCAGGGGTGGGTGGCTGAACTGGATTAGCAGGCTGGACTTCATTATAAGCCTTTGTCAACCCCCAGAAGACAAAAGAAAAGAACCCTAGATACTCCGAGAGGAAGAGAAGAATAAGCTCATCGTTACCGCCGCACCTGTATCTTTCCCGTCTTTCTCTCCTCTTTGAGTTCAGTCTTCTCACTTTCTCTTTCGCTGTGCCCCTCTCCTCGTGTGATGCCGAGTCGGCGCGTCAACGCGTTCTTCTTCGTCCCTTTTTGCTATTGTGATACATTGTATTGATGGCATGGCGTTATGTTTTTGCTAGGACGACGTATACAGAATATTATCTACGTTTCAAAGACATTCTATATCATTCCACTGATTTAGCTTGAAGGCGAACCCCGCTAAAGCTATGTGGTTATATGAAGTTCTTGCATTATGACCAAAGTCTGGTTCGGAATATGTCATATTTGTGCACGGCGTTGCATTTTGAATCATAACTTTAATCCAATATCAGCCATGGCCTTCTGTTAAGAGCTTCATGACAGCTCCCAGTTCTGTACGGGAAGAAGAATAGGAAGAAGAAAATACATGGAAAACCGCTGTCACAAATATCATAATACAGGTATAATATAGTTGTACATTCTATACAATTATACATACAACTATATTTGTGTGTGCACTAAGGCCTCTACGAAACATGGCCTGGGCCTATACACAGACTGTGCCACGTTTTGGAGCATCTCCGTTTTTGCTTTATGTTTTCATTGTTCGTACTATCCCGGTTCTTAGTATCAAGACCTACATATCTCTATTATACTCTCTGGTCTGAGCACATTGCAATCAGTTTTCCGCCAGCCTTCTTTCTGACATTCCGCCTTGGTCTGTGTTTGTGTTGGCATAAAAAACCCAACGCTATGGTATTTCTTCCTGTGAATGCTATATAAGTCATGAACGTGGGTGGAACTCTTTTTGTACCGCTTGTTACATGTTAGCATAAGATAAGCAAACATAATGCTGCGGCTCTTAGGATATCATCATGGGATGATGTTATACTTGTTACATAGAATACTAATACAAATGTTTGAAACATCTCAAGTCGCGCCTCTCCTGAGATCGTACGTGCACCAACGCAAAGTAAGATCGCGATTGGCGACTAAAAAGCAAGTTACATATCTTTTCTTAAGCTACATAACGCGCTTTAGTGGATGATGTAAAAATATCTTGATCGCGGCTACGAAACACTTTAACTCCTGCTTCGATTTCGATTGAGCTTTCCGTCTGATTTTTCCTCGTGTCTAGCCAGTCTCAAGTGTTTCTAGCATTGCCCTGTTTTCTTTTATTATCATTTTATGCACAAAGTAGACTCCTACCATACAAAATAGTTAGTTGAATATTGGATTGCTCTTCTTGTTCAGCAAAAAAAGAACGCTCAGATGTCCGACCCAAATCTCAAGTTTAGGCTTTGGTTCAATTCCTTTGGGCTGAACATTTTTAAGATCCGAGTCGACAAACAATCTATAACCCAGAAACCAACAGCTTTTCTCTCTGCTTGTCTTTCTCGTTGGCCTTCCTAATCTCTCTGTAATAGAACAGCTCATTAAAAGCCCTGTTCTTCTACAAAACGCTCAGTCCGAAAAGCGTTGTATCTGTGTCTGTGTACGTATTCAAATCTATGTACATAGATAGATATGTAGTAGCTTTTTATAACTACCAGGCTGTCTAGCTGTCCCGCTAGTCTGTTTTGCGGTCTCACCTATCTGTACTCTACGAGAAACCCCATTTCGTCAGTCAATTGTCAACTTACCAAAGCTTGCCAAAGGCCCTGTAAGATTATCAATTACAAGGATAGTTGGTGCCGCTAGCAGGCCTTATTTTTTCTTGCTACACACTAAATCTAAAGTGCAAGCAGAATAAAAACAAAGAGCTTTTAACTAGAAATTTAAACGTCAAAATCTTTGGTCAAACTTCCAATATCCCAGCTAAACGGGAAAATATCTAATTTAGCCAACCGTCAATCGAATCCACAGTTCCCTTTTCCTCCTTCTCCTAGGGGATAATTAACAACAAGACCATAATTACAAGTTTGACATCAAATACTTAGCCCTACAAAATATTATGTACTCTTTACTTAGTCTTCAAAAGCTGCCAGCTGGCAAAGTGCCCTATATTCTTTATTCCTTTGTCACTATATTAAGAAAAAAATTACACTACAAGACATCTTCAATCGAGATATCAAGATCATTTTTGTTTCTAATTTTTTATACATACAGAATATATTATCCATTAT
>RHDR01000358.1:0-31233 GCA_009806295.1 Davidsoniella neocaledoniae
TTCTGGGCACCATTTCTCCCGACCCGGCTAAGAGCCGCTTTTCAAAAGGGAACCGACGAGCAATATAGTCTCTAAAGATAGCTTCTGAAAGCCTCTAAAAGGATCTTCTTTGACGACATAGACGCTAATTTTACCTGCCTCAACCCGTTCAATAGCTTGATTTTTTCTGCTTTTTTCTGCTTTTTTCTGCTTTCTTTGCTCGCCCTATCTTTAGTCCTTCTGGCTGCCCTGGCCCATCTAGCTTGGCTGCCAAACCGCTTTTCTTCTTTCATGGCGCACCGGTCTCCGCCTGTGATTTTGCTTGCCACTACACTCTGCTGTAACTACACCTACACCTGATTGGTAGCATCGATAATAGCCATTCCCGCACCAACAGCCATAAGAATTCTTGTGGCCCCTTCTTCCTTGCCGCCGCGAACGCGCATATCAAGCTTGTCGTTCATAGCCGGCAGCACAAGACAAGCAGCAAACATAACACAGCAACACAGTTTCTGCTCCATCCAAGCAACTCTCGTCTCTTCTACGGCTGTACGGCTTCCTTCTACTCACGCCCTTTGCGAGACTTGCCTTGCTACCCATCTAGAACTCTCGGCCTGCACTTCGCTTCCGCTGCGACTGCTACTGCGACTTCGACTGGCATAGCTCAAGTTGGGACTCCACCTGCGTCTATTACGCCTTCGAACCAGAATCCATTGGCTATTTGTTGGCTGGTTCCACGCCTGTTTTTTGAGTTTAGCAGTTCACTTGTCGTCTGGTCCTCCCGTCACTCGATACTTGGAGACACCCCGGCTACCACTACGAACATTGCTTGTGCGTGCCGTCAATATAACCACCGTCGCCTCTTCTCTGGCCTAGCCTCAGATCACCGGGCTCTTGCATCTATCCACAGCGGCTGTGGCCTATAGTGTCCCGAGTAGGTTGAATAGTTGCAAAATAACACGGGCTTTGTCTGAAGAGAGCTAGCATTGTGTATGCGCCGCCGCATATTCCTGTGCAAGGACACCCAGTTTTTATATCATTGTCTCTGAGCTTCCATGCTCTTGAGATTCTAAGCTTTGTTTGTACTGCTTGGTGTTTAACTAGTATATAGGCTTGCAACAGAACTAGATACCGACTAGCGAACTAATTCGCCATATATTCCTGTATCTTGCTGGATATATACACGTACCAGATACTCGGTTTCTCTCGTGGCTTCGTAACGAGCATCGGAGCGATTTCCATCTCTCTCGTACCATAGCCCATTCGCCACTTAGTTTGTGGCAATCAAGAGTCTACTACAGCATCTAGTGAGGTGCGCCAACAATTACGGTAGGAAGCCGCCGCTATGCACCCGGCTCCGAGCCTCCTTGAGGCGCCGCCAAAGCAAGAATCATCAAATCCGCAAACTCCTTCGCCTTCCGGTGGTAGTACAGCAAAAACTCCGCAACAACAACAGCAGCAACCACAACCACAGCAGCAACCACAACCACAACAGCAATCACAGCCACAATCACAACAACAGCAACAACCCCCTTCGCATTCACCAGGAACACCTGTGTTACACACGCAAACACAGTCTTCATCGCCACCTTTGCGCAGAGCTTCAACTGCTGCTCTCGACTCGGCTATCTCGCAGCCCAGCGCTACTCCTCCTCACTCAATAGGCCTCGGCCTAACTAATATGGCCAATATGCCAACCACGGCTTCTATTCCAGTAACGGTTCCTATTTCGACTTCTATCGTGTCCCCAACGATACAACCAATGGCTCCCGCGCCAATGAACGTTGAGTCAACTGCCACATCGTACAGCTCACCTCAACCATCTTCACTCTATCCAGCCTCAATACCAGTTTCAGCATCGATCTCAGTACCAAAATCCGCCTCTGTTTCTGCAACCTTCTCTGCACCTAATTCTACCTTTGCGCTACACAACGCTTTCACAGTCACCACTTCCGTTATCAACGAGACAGACTCCTTAGCTAGTGCTAGGTCTCATTCTATTTCTAGAAACGATACGTCTCAAGTCACCGATATAAACGACTTCATCTCTACGTCTACAACCACCACTACTACTACATCTAATTCTCGTAATACCCCATCATTCTCACATGCCCCTATTCCTGTGCGAGTGCCCTCTGCTACTGTGATATCGCTTCTGCATCTCAAGGCAGCAGAGGAAGGGCTATCATCAACTTCTAATAGTGCTACTACCACCAAAAGTAGCTATGACCAACCTCCTCTTGCCTCTCCTCCACTAGCCTCTTCTTCCACGTCACCATACTCCTCTCTTTCCGTTCCAGCCGTTCCAGATGATGGTAGTCCAGACATGTCTAACAATCGTCGGCCGAGCAGGAGGCGAACGGGTCCCTTGTCGCAGCAACAGAGAGAAAAGGCCGCCCTAATACGGAAACTTGGCGCCTGTCAGGACTGTCGACGCCGTCGTGTTGCGGTAAGTTTCATGCCAATATAAATGTTTACGCGTTGTTGATCTTGTCCATGTATGTATTTGGGCTAGAAATTGTATCATACAACGCTCTTGGCTATCAAGCGCAAGGCACAGTTTCTTGGCGCCAAAAACGGGAGTTACGCAAGACATACATACCTGCCTACTTAGTATCACTATGTATACCAAATCTTGGCTACAGATATTTCATGAATATCTACATGTCATAGAAAGATACATGCAGCCTCTT
This sequence comes from Davidsoniella neocaledoniae, assembly GCA_009806295.1. Taxonomy (NCBI): domain Eukaryota; kingdom Fungi; phylum Ascomycota; class Sordariomycetes; order Microascales; family Ceratocystidaceae; genus Davidsoniella; species Davidsoniella neocaledoniae. Next base: position 2,673 of record RHDR01000358.1, read on the forward strand.
TGGCCTTTCATTTGAACTATCTTGACCAACAACAAGAACTAGTCTATGAGCATTCAAAAGTCAGATCTCGACTGTCCCAAAAAAAAAGATTTCAATACCGCGCATCTTCGTACCAGGTATCAAACATCCTAGACTAGTACGCTAACTAGTATTCTTCATTGCATTCCATATAGTGCCACCCGAGTCACCACAATATGACGTGGGAAGATGCTATCCGCAAGTATCACCGCTCCAATAGCCCAGCTGTCCAAGATGCATCTATTCTTTCCAATGTCCGGCCGCTAAGCCCTGCGCCTACGAGTAATTCGCATCACATGACACATACGACACATAGCCACAACATGGCACATATAGCCAACGTCGGTGTCTCTGTTGGGCAGTCTATGGTTGGCTCTCCTGGGAGTGTAGCAGCCTCTATGAATGGGAACGGGCATCCCATATCTCCTGATCTAGCAGCGAAGCCCCTATTGTACTCAAATGAAACTTACACCCAACAAATTTCACCATCACAAGAGATGGATCTCGACCCGCCAGCACATCAAACTGATGCGCCACGACTACCTTTTGTTGACCATCGCATACGTACGCCATTACCCACTGGTCCACGACTGGATAAAACGCCCTTACCGGGTATTGATAGCATCAAGAGTGACCTACAGGCCAATGTGTCCAAGATATTAACGTCGCCAAGTCGGGCTCGTTATACGGCCGTGCATGCTCTTCTCTTATACTGGCAGGAAGACGAAAATTTACATGTCCACACTTCAGTACGCGATCTTGCCGAAGTGCTAGAAAAGCACTATAGATATACCGTTCAGATACAAGCTATCCCCTCACCGTCCGAGGCCCATCCAAGCGCATGGAGATGGCTAAACCGCAAAATCAACGACTTTTCGGAAGATCGAGACCATCGTGATGTTCTCAAGATCGTCTATTATAACGGTCATACATGTCTTGACAGCCAGCGAGACATGATTCTTGCCAGGTAGGTACCATATCGAGGGAGTTGGGTGCAAAATCTGCAAGTCTGGACTTTTGTTTCCACGACAACATGTACTCAATATGCATAGTATAACAGCATGGTTAGCTAATTTATAGCAATAGTAGCTCTATAGGGCGTGAGAGGGCGTTGCCATCGTCAATCAGATGGAGCGGAATTCAACAAATACTTGAAGAGGCAACTTCCGATACGCTCATAATCATGGATGCGGCCTACTTTGCATCGTGTAGCATGGCACGGAAACGGGGAGTACTCGAGTTGATGGCAGCGGCGGTCACCGAAGAACACATCCAAGCACAAGATCGATGTACATTTACGCGGGCTATTACCGAGCAGTTAAGAACACAGGCATCACGTGGGTTCATGGCTCCATTGTCGGTGGCGGAATTGCATGCTCGAATCTTATGCAACTATCACAAACTAATCGACAACCGGAATCCCGAAAAGGAAACAATCACGAGTTTCCCATCGCCATTGCACTTGCAGACATCCGGAAATTACCGCCTGCCGTCCATCTTGCTTGCTCCACTACAGCAACGGTCACCACAGCCCGGATATCAGCTCGATATGAACGCGCCTCAAATAAACATGCAAATACGGTTGGCTGATGGAGAACTCGACGAAAATGCATTCATTGAGTGGCTTCGAATGATGCCTGAAGGTATCAAAGACCTCAAGATCGAAGGGCCGTTCCGGTCTCAATGGCGGTGACAATACGGGAATGGAGGGTGGGAGATAAATGAGAGCAGTGGAGGTAGTAATGGTAGTGTTGGCGTTGGTGCGGATGGTGCACGTATTCGTGATGTCCACGACTATGACGATATGCTTAACGAGGAAGACAGACAATAGTAGTGTGTGTAAAACTGGCTTTAAAACTAGGCTAAGCCGACGAGAAACTGAGGGACAAAGGTATGAAGCAAAGTAAAGCCAACAACTAGTAGTAGCGTTTAAGTTAGTAGTAGTTCTACTGTTCTACTGTTCTACTTGTGTACTGACTGGTATGGCCAAGCTTCTTCGTACATTGTTTTCACAGTATGTACAATTTTCTTCTCAAGTAAATGAATTTTTAGAAACACAGTAGGAAAGAAAATCCAATGATATGGGTTTATGTGATTTAATTTAGACGATATATAAAGAGACAATGAACATTACGACATGTCCAGGTAAGATATAACGAAAAATAAGTAGTTAAGAACAGAGATAAAACGTCAATCATATTACAAGATATTCGTGATGCAACGGACCTTTTAGTGGCCAGAAGTATGTGAAAATAAAAATGATAATAACAAAATAGAGGTAGAAGAAAAGAAAACAAAATAGTAAAAAAAGAACACAAGACGTAGAAGGATAAGAAAATTAAAAGCAGAAAAAGCCAACCAGATAACCCATCGTAACCCTAGAAATCATAAGTGGAAAAAAGACAACACCCCAAAGGCGGAGTCATTGAAGGCCGTAATTTGGTGTCTCATTGATGTGTAAGGACCAAGAAGCAGTATAGCTGGCCAAGCAGCAACTGGTGGGGAGATGTGTATAAACAATTTTACTGGAAAACAAGCAACTGTTAGTAAGGAGGAATGACGACAAAGAGGATATAAGCCAGATATCACGGCTCGGACGTCATGTCAATAATGTGAATCACGATCACATCACGACAAGCACCACAGTGGCAACCAAAACGCCAATGCTCGAGACAGAGATGTGGATGGAAGTAGCGGCAGAAGTGGAAGAAGAACTAGAACTAACCACTTGCTCGTCCAATTTGAGCGCAGGCTCGTAAGACGCGACAGCAGTGGTATCAAGAGTTCCGTTCCAGCAGTGTTTAGTAAAGCAGGCAGAGCAGGCATCGGGGACAGAAGTGTTGGTGCGGGTGAAGGAGCGGCTCAGAGCAGCGCAGGCCACACAAGTAGGCCAGTCAGACTCGTCAAGAGACGACGAGGAGTTACCCTGGCTAGCAGCATTGTAACCGTTAAGGATGATAGAGTCACGCTCAGACAGCTCATACTCCATGTCGAAGGTGCTGACGTTGCCAAAGTAAGAGTAAGGGGCGTTAGGCAAGTACACGATCAAAGGAGGGATGGCGTCGGAGGAGAAGTTGCTTGCGTCGCAGCCGAAGAAAGTAGGCTGCTGGTTCAGCTTCAAGTTGACAAATGTGTTGGCATCGGGGATAACAGGGAAAGACACGTCGGCAGCAATATCAGAGTCCCGCGAACGCTCGTAGGTAGCGAGCAGCGCGGTACCGTTGGGCCAGTGGTAGGTGGTGTCAGACGAGGCATCGACAGCATAGATGACGTCAACGTCACGCGAAGACTGCAGCAGCGGCCACAAAGGAACGTTCTGGCCATCCTCACCACCATCGACCAGGTCGAGCTCAGTCAGGCCAGATAGTAGGTTGGTGTCCTCCTGAAAGTTGAGGAACGGGTTGGGCGCGTACGGGGCAATGTCATTGTTGGTGCTGTTGAGCGAGGCTAGCAGGGTGTTGAGAAGAGTCTGCTGCGCCGAGGTCAGGTTCAGGGTGGTGACGTAGTCGCCAGCCAGAATAACGTTGAACAGCGACGATGAGGTGCCCATAACGAAAGAAGCGGAATCAAAGCCACGAACGCAAGAGTCGTTAGACGACAGAGTGCCGTTATCGAAGGGGCTGCCAAGGTAGCGCATGGGCGCAAAGGAAGCCGGCGACTTATCCCACGAACCGAACTCGAGAGGGCTGAACTCGAACACGGTTGAGTTGAGCGAGATTATGGTGGTATCAGCGGCGCGGCCCAGAGCTACAATCAGCGGGAAGGGCACGTCGCCGTTCTCAAAGTCAGTGGACTCGGCCACCGAGCTATAAGTGTAGCCGGGACCACCGTACTCGGCGTCGATGAGCTGGTAAGATAGCGCGCGACCCCAGTAGTCAGTCAAAGACACATCAAAGCCAGCGGCCTGCTTAGCGCGCACCTGGCTAACCAGTTGCGACAGATACGACAGCGTAGTAGAGCCCAGCACGGTGCTGTTAGTCTCCGGGCCAGCCAAAATGGTGTCCTGGAACTGCCACAGATTTCCGTTGCTCTGGATATCCGCGATGCTGCTGAAGTTGTTCATGTACAGCGAACCAACCAACCACGAACCACCTGAAAGACCCGAAAGATAAGTCAGCGACTGTAGAAGACCGCCGAGACCGCCGGATTCTGTCGTTCCAGTCGTGCGGTTGTCAGCGGCACTGAGGAAACCGGCGCCGTACATGAGGGCACGGTAACCACCGCCAGACATAGCAGCAGCCAGGCGAGGCGTGTCAGTCGCCAGATACGTCTCGGCATCGAAGCCGGAGATGTTGGCGCGCTTGACGAACTCGAGGAACGCTGCGTCGGCCTTGGGCTTGCGTACCTCCAGCCACGCAGCTTCTTCGTCGGATAGACCGGAGTTGGCAGAACGCACGCTGGGAGTCGTTGAGGGGCACGTGACGGACTCTGGGGCATAACCGCCCGATGGAGAGTCGGACACGGCACGGCGGAAGACTTCCATTAGAGTGTCAGGTGACAGAGAGGCGGCCGATGCAGTGCCGGCGCACAGAAGCGCAGCGGTGGAAGGCTTCATCTTGGCAGATAAATTCAAAAATGTAAGCCGGGAGATGGATGAGGATTTCCCAAGGGTTTATGTGCCGTGAGCTTATTTGAGAGGACGGGCCACAGAGCGCAAAATGCTGCTGCGAAAACAGGATCGTCTAAGTTCCAGAAGAAGAAGCTGGATAAGAGGGCCTGACTTTGAAAGTTCTTGTGTGACGTCTTTGTATAAGTGACGGCAGGGCAAGAAACAAAAATGATACCGGATCTCTTTCTTTGAAGAAAAGAATGAAAATCAGAAGGAAGATATCTTGGAGATCGAGACTCTCTTAAACTCAAGAAATTTTCAGACGGGGGAGGCAAAATATTAGAGCAAAACGTCAAATGTTCCGGGTTAGGAAACGAATATCAGAGCGCTAAAACAAAAAGAGCCTATTTTGGAGAGATGATACGTGATGAAAGATTTAAGCCTGCTAAGCTTGAAAAGAAGAAAAAATATAGAAAACTGCTGGAAATAACGGAAGAGAAGAACAAAAAAGAAAAAAAGAAGACTTTCTGATTCTTTATGTCAAAGTTATTGATACACAAACTGTTACGAGCTTACAAGAGGGCCAATGGATATTATAAGATACAATATGTATGTAGGTACAAAACGGCAGAACCGGGCGATCTGGGACAGAATCGAAAAAGCCTTTTTCAATGCTTTTCTGTAGCCGAAGGAATCGGGAAAGCTTAACTTGCTGCAAGGCCACCTCAATAATCATGTTAGTTGGTTGGTTCTAACAGGGGCAAGCTCTAGAAAGAGTCTCTATTTTCTCTCGGCAAAGCGCTTATCACACCAAGCGAAGCTTTTCTGCGCCTTAATTATGCCTTTCTACCCTTCTTTCTCTCTTCTTTGGAGGGTCGGAAAGGAGGAGGGAAGGATCTTCAAAAGGGTTCTTCTTTGTCGGGCTCTCATTAGGCATTTTTGGTCTGGAGAAGCCTGAATATCGGGTCATGCGGGAACAGAATATGTCACCGGACGCCGTCTAAGATACAGCCTGTTGCAACAACAATAGGAAGAGGAAGAAGAGGAATATGGAGTAACTAATATGTGGGATGCAGACTTACGATTTACGCAGATATTATAAACACTGATCTCGGGTATATAGGTCGAGCAAAGCGGAGAACAAGAAGAGTCAATAACTAGAGGAAAAGATAGTACAAGAAGAATAACACAGGAGAAGAAGATAGGTAAAGAGAAGCAAGATCTCGATGGAGAGAAAAAAAGCCAGGAAAAAAAAGCCAAGAAGATCGACGGACACCAGTCTGTTCTTATATCACGGCTCTGTCTACGATAATGAGCAGAACAAAAAGAATCGAGTTGCAATATCGGCGTCTATGCCCGGTCAACCTTTCTTCCATCCTCCTCCTCATCTTCTAGTCCCTCTACTTCCTCCCTCCTTCTCTCCCCCCTCGCTCTTCGTCACTCCAGCTCTCGACAAGCAAGCACATGCAATTTTGGCCGTGTAGATGTTTGGTGTGCCTTTTTTTTCTGCTACTTTCACCCTCCCCTAGTCTAATCTAATAGTAGTAGAGACTTTGTTGTTTGTCACCGAGCACGAAGATATAATGAGGTGGGAGGGGTGGGTCTGTGAAGGGGGGGTGTATGAGTACAAGCCTTGATCGTGAGTTAAAGCCCAGTTGATCAAATATCACAGCCTATTATTTTCTCCCTCTAGTTCAAGCAGTTGGCTTTTCATTTATTTGGTGCAACTAGTTAACTCAGTCTGATTCTTCTCGCGGTTGTTTCGGCAAAATGTGGCACTATGGTTTTATCAACACCGAAGTGTGGTTTTTCTTTTTTCTCTTTTTTAATTATTAGTATTATGCCAAAGCTTTATTTCAGTATGTGACAAGAAAATATCCGAGCTTCTCGACTTTCTTTTTCTTCTGTTACTTGCGCGTTTATTTCCGCTGGCTTCTTTGGTTCTCTGACACTGAAGTGGGGAGAATACTAAGGCGGATGCTATTTCTAGGACGAAAACCCATTGACTTAGCCAACACAAGTACCATTACGGTTTTCAATCTGCGTATACAGATATTACAACTAAAACTACTACCACAGGTATGGATATACATACAGTACAATCAATGCTACAAATAGCTATCAAGGTAGCTGACAAACTCCTTGGTCTTTAGCCTACCATAGATGACGACTAACAAACCACTCGATGTGACAAAGATCTGCTTAGACAGCCAGTAGGAACGGGTCTCCTCATCTCCGTCCTCTCAGGTTCTCTATCTTAGTGTCTTTTTCTCTAGAGTTCGGTTCATAGATCCATCTCCAAGGTTTGCTCGGGGGCTGGCAATAGAGTTGCAGTGGCAAAATAACGCCACGAGAAAAACATATTAGAAAGTTATATCTCAACCGCGATATACAGTATACTCAACCACATGTATAGCCAGTCGCCATTGTTGTCGTCGTATTATATAGCTTCATCAGAAAAGCAAACATGCCTGTCATTGGCGTTCAGAATAAAATACTAAGCAAAGGCAAATAGAAAAAAAAATGTATGCCTCGACTTCTTGGAGATACAAGCCTTAAGGCTTGGCTCGGCTTGACTTAGCCTAGGATTCTCTAGGGCCATCGTCTTAGCTACATGTACAGTTCTTCTTTTCTTTCCTTTTTCTTGGCCAATGTCTTGGCTAGCGACTAGGGCAATATTTACAAGATTTCTCAACAGGAGGGAATCTCGGAGACGCATGAATAATAAAATATAAAGAAATCATCGTGGTAACCATGGGATGAGATAAGGCCGAGTTCATGGAAGATCAGCAGGTTGTAGCACTTTCCACCTTTACCTTCGCCCGATCATTCTAGGCCCATATAGACAGAGCAAATAAAGCTATGATGTCTAGATCTATGTATGAATCTTGTGGCAATGACAAAGGGGTGGCGAGCAAGTTGTCTTTCACTTTCTACGACTCCGGCGTTTTGATGTTCTCACCGTCAAACCTACATGCCAAGCTACATGACGATGTCCAGGTGGCAATATTTCTATCTAGACATCATGAAATGGTGTACGCAAGTTTATGTCCTTTTGTCCATTCTCCAAGGTACGGCCACGCGATTGATACACGTCCGACTATCACCTACGTAGAGAAACTGCTACCCTCTTTTCTGTAGTCTTCAGGAGAATACTATACATACATTAGCAGAGACAAAATATAGAGAGGCTAGATAGAGAAGAATGATAGGCAGTCTCTTGGGCCTTGGAAAGGGAGTTCCTGAAGCACGGACAGAACAAGGCTTAGGAATCGAGAAGCAACAAGCCATAGTAGAACGTATCATGTTAGTTGATTCATAACGAAGAACATGTACTAAGTAAATATAGAGTTGCTAGTGGGGGACTTGGACTTACACGAAAGGAGGCTCAGTGGCCTGAGCTACACTGTGCAGTAGACAAGCCTAACAAAAATACACACAAAGAAAGAAGAGCCTTTGACAGTGCTAAAAACGTAACCCGAAACTTGGCCTCAGCGTCTATCCTTTTCCAACAAAGTTGGTTAAGCCTCTTATTTTCACGTGGTTTCTTAACATCCAGCCAAAGTTATCTTTTCTTTTCGTTTCCTTTCCCATTCAAATTCTACCAAAGCGTGCATATCTCGTATGTCAAAGCTGTCGAACTGACAGGTTCAAACCCAAGTCTAAGCCTACAGTTGGTCCTGGCGTTCTCAAAGAGAAAAGGATAAGCGATCGAGAGCCAGAAGATCATAGCTCAGACTTACAAGATCTTGCCAGTATACATACATGGCTAGTAGATATCATCATGATTCAATCAGAATAGGCTCAGACTCTCACAGGCTTCACAGCTCTAGCGGAAAACTGCCAACCACTTAGCGGTTGATCTCCAGGCCTTGCTCACTATGACTAGTACTATATGTACTTAGTAGCGCTATGATACAACGTCGACAAGCAAACAAACAAACAAACAAGAGATATCGCTAAGAAAAGAAAAAAAAAACAAGTAAGCTTGCTCAGATTCGCAAGATTAGGTGTAAAACTTTCTTGTGTCGTCCAACTTTGTTTGCTAGTCTTACGCCGTCTAAAAACTCGAGCGACAGCAAACGGGCGCCGTAACACGCCCTAAAACAGGCTCTAGGTTGAGTCTTACAGTATCTACTACAGAGGTCTTACAGAAGCCCTTACCGGTGGTCTCGCCTAGTTACATTACCATCTTTTCAGCTTAAAACTGCAACGCCACTAACAAAAATAAAAAAAGGCAGTCTATCCTCATTACGTAGTGCAGTAAAAATTCCGAAATTCCTACTGAACAAACAATTATCATCTTCATGTTTATTTCTTATAAAGAGCTCTTACATATAGAGCGTAAATCCGCGGCAACTTTAGACTTTACGCTCGGGCCATATTTTGCCTTACATATTGCTATTGTCATGAAAGATATGTCTATATCCAATCTAGGCTCAACATCACTCACTGTCTTTACTAACCCTCGAACCACCTGGTGTTAAATATGATGATGCCGTGATTCCTGTCTTTATATCAGCCTGTAAACAGTAAATGAGCACAAGACCAAGCGAGATATGCTAATGGTATCACTTTGATAGTATCACAGACTCTCAGACTTGCCACTCAGACTGTCAAAAGTTCACTACATCAATAACCTCATTTATTAGACGAGACGACAGACGCCATCAAACATCAGCCCAACTGAACACAAGGGATACGACTGCTACCACTAAAGTCGTACCGTGACCTTTTCTTCCAATCTTTATTGTTTTTCTTCTGTGTTTCCTTAGGCTAACAAGCCTTCTTTAGCCTAGTGCTATGTTGATTCATAAGGTCAAAGTGACCGGCAGCTTCGGACAAGACTTGGCATTGTCCAAGTCTTCATTTTTAGACTATATCTAGGGCTGTGCTTATTTTGTGTCTTGTTTACACAAGATTCAATACCAATACCGTACACAGTCAACAATCGATTGACTTTGATTCGTACCAATACGAATATTGGTACTATCATGTTTAGAATATCATTGCAAGAGCTTGAACTAACATATAGTCTAAAGATGTGATGTAGAGACAAGTTTCAATATTAATTGACCAGGCGTATTTTTGCCTGTTTATCATTGAGATTTGTATTCTCTTTGTTGATCTATCATATTATGCTCGGCTCCATCAATAACAGTGTTCCAATATTCGTCGACTTGTTTCTCGTTCCATTTTCTATACGATGGAAGTCATGTTTTTTCTCCCATTGTTACGCACGTGAAATCAATATTAATACAACTATATTGCCTTTGTCCTGTTGTTTCTAACACTGCAGTTAACACAAAATTTAACTTACAGCATCAATCACATAATTGCATTCCGTCAATGCAGGACAAATTTTGCATAATTATACGCCCCCCCCCTCTCTCTCCCATTCTTTTCCCTTTCCTTGCCTTTCCAGTTTTCCCGGTCTAGTTGCTCGCTATATGCAAGGTTTCTCCTCTATAGAACTGTGTACATTTGGTATTATCACACGGCATAATTGACATATATCTCTTTTAATGACTTCACCACCCAGAACAGAGGATCAGACCGCAACTTCATAGCTCCAGGTTATGTTATCAAGTTGCAAATTACCATGATAGCTGGATAGAATTCATTTTGTTTCCTCAATATGCTAGTCTTCTCACCGCCATCTTCTTCTTCTTCTTAGACCATCAAGGCACACTAATCCATCGTGAAGAATGGCCCTAAAAGGCGTGATCCAATCCATTGTACTACTATCGGAGAAATACTCGCTGTTTTCTTTCCGGCCGCAGGAAGAAAACAAGGGCTTAGGGGGCGTATCTTGCAATTTGATCGACCATCGAATTCGCAAGCAGCTTCTCTCACAAGCTCCCTAGTCTAGAATCACATGTTAGCCAATGTTTGTTCGAAGAGTCAGTAAAAAAGAGACGTTGAATCCTATCCAATATCATGTAGCTTTGCTGCGTAGTAGTACTAGACTAAACGAGAAGAATTGCGAGTACATGCACAGATAAATATAAAGCCAGCAACAGACTGGTTCAACTGTCAGGGACAGCTTGAACTCAACGGCGAAGGAATGGACCGGATGTCAAGGCAAGACCATAAATAATGGTACGCTGTTAGATTCCTACAATGCTAGTCTCATTTAAACATAATCAATATCACAATAGTAGTCAATACATAAAATGCTCATCAGCGTCTTGCAAATATCTTGTTAACCGCCAAGTCGGCCGTAAACCAGTCTTTAAGGAAATGATTTGCTAGTATTAGTGTCCGTTGGAGTATCATCGATAACGCCTTGTGCCGGCATCATCATATGTATTTGTCGTTAGCCCGGGTGGAGACAGACCAGACTCGCATTCGCTTCTCTCTCTTCATTTGTTCCTCTACTCTCCGTATTAGACCATAGGGATATTGTGCCACTAATGCTGCGTCTTGTACTCAACGTGATTTGTTATACTACAACTACAACTATGTAGTAGGCCACAATGTTGGCGCTGACATTCCTCTTTTTTGGAGAAGCTCGGACAACTTGATTGCTCTTCCTACTCGTCCTATTCCTTTTGCCTGTCCACGGTAAACCGCTCGTTCCTACTTTCATAGGACTGTTCTCTTGGCTTTGTTTTTTTTCGTAAAGTATGCCAAACAATCCGAGCATGCGGTGGCTTCGCAAGCTGCCATTCGCTCTTTTCAGTGGCTTCGTCCATCGTTCACCATACTTGTTGTCATCGTCGTCGTTGCCAAGCAAGTGCTAGCAGCAAATCTTAGGCCTTTTGGACGACCGAGATCTGGATCTAGTTCGTGAAGTTATTCGGTTAATTCTGCGATCTGGCCCTCTTTTATACGATGGTTTCTAACAATATTTCAACTTGCCAGAGAATAAGAAATAGGTTTCGTTGTGGCAGTACCAAAGACAAATGACAGTTACTATTACTATTACCATGCTTGCTATAGGCCCTCCCTTTACTCTATCTTCCAGTATTGCATTTAAGAGTTTGCTATTCAATGCTCAACCAAACAGCAAGAAGTCTTCCTCTTACTAGGCTGTTTACCCTTGCCTTACACTATACAGCAAACTCGCGTTTCTCGGCAATCGTGACGCACGCAGTTTACAACAACGAACCCCGAAGTTTTAGCTGGAGCTAATTGATTCTTTTTAAAGTTCTTTTCTTCACATGCAATCTTGAAATTCCCTAATTTCATCGCCATAATGGACTAGCTGCAAATCATAAATCACTATTTTTGACTGTATTTTAGACTTATCGTCTAGAAAGGGTCACCGATGGGCTTTTTTATAGTTATAAACAACGAAAGTGGGCTAATGTTGTTAATTAAGGGCCACACAACTATATATAACCCTTGTGAATAGGATCTATGATCTTTCAACCCTACTAAATATTAAAGGTAGGCAAATGTTCGGGATTTCCACCTGAAAGCCTGAACCGTAGGGTTAATACACACTATAACCCTTGGTTGTCATCAAAACAACAAATCGCGTTTCCTGGTCAACACTGCTAATGCTCTTGAGCCAATCAACACGTGCAAAAAAAGCAACAGTAAATAGTGGTTTGCATAACTGTTTGCACAAAGTCCAAAGCTAAGAAGAAGAAAACAAATGGTGGCATAAAGAGAACCAGCTAAATGAGGCTTGTATTATGCACGGCATACCGCCTATCCATTTTCTGCCGCATTACGGGTTGCTCTGGCAGTTTCTCAATTGTGTTGTTTAGTCGTGGTCAAATTACCAAATATCAAATTAATTGCTGGCTATTGCTCTAAATTAGTGAGTAGTTGCTCTAGCCCAGTGGCGGGCGTTTTGTTTGTGAAGGTGTAAACACCACAACAAAGCTATTTAGCATCAAAATCTTTATGCTTTGTTTTTGATGCCTTTTTTTACTACCAAGTTTGTGAATCCAATCGTGATCCATGAACAATCGATGCATTTGTACTTTTCACGACTATCTCTTTTTTATACTGCTTCCGCTTTGTACTATCTCTTTTCCTCTCTTTGACATTTGATATCCACGTCTATTTAATTGACCCTCACGGGGTCTGATCTCGACAACCGTCGCCTTGTGAGCGTCGTGTTGCATTGCTTGTCTGTTAGTTTATCTGCAGTGACAAACATCACTGGTGGCGTTTCTTCTGACATTCGTCTCATAGGCACCGGCTGCATTTTTTTCTGCGCCACTGATTAGTCTCGTCTTTTCAGTATTCACGATCTTCTGGCACTGTCACGACCGCCCTACCTACCTTACCATAATGCCACCCCCAAGAAGTACCCGCGCTACAGCGGCTACTGCCACATCAAGCGCGAAGGCCGGCACGGCGGCGTCCCGAGCCCGGGTTTCGTCTACTGGTACCCTGGCCTCCAAGGCAGCTTCGTCATCTGCGGCCACCACCGCGAAACGGAAAACTAGAACTTACGAACTTGATGGCGATGACGACGAGGATGAACTATCTAGAGAGGCGCCGACGTCTCGACCCGTCCGACCAGTTCGAGGCCACGCCAAGAAGGAAGAACCTGCGCCAGCCCAAACAAAACCGGCTGCCACAACTGCCGCATCACGGGCCACCAGAACAACTGCTGCAGCGACCTCTCGCGCTATGCGAGGCACGGCAGCATCTACAGCAAAGTCAGAGCCGGAGCCTGCGGCGCGAACACGTGGAAGATCCCGCAAAGATGCTGCAGTATCTGCTCCTCCCGCTGCCACTAGTGCTGTTGGTGGCCCCGCGAAGAAAGCTCGAACATCAGGTCCGCCGTCCAGTAGATTGACAGCTACAACGACTTCCACGACTGCTAAGAAGTCCGTTTCCTTCGCCGAGCCTGCACCCGAGAAGGAGAACATTGCCCCAGCACCCAAATCCACTAGCCTCCGGAGCCGCCCAATGCGCAAAGCTGGCGTTGGTTCCTCTGCTTCTGCGACATCATCGGCTACGGGAACATCGAGAAGAGGTACGACCGGCCGAGGCCGAGTGGCAGCAAAACGGGCCGGAGCGGGAGAGGAAAAGCCGCCTCTGGGACCGCGAAAGGTGTCCGAACTGGCAAACATCACGCATGACTCCCCATCTGAAGATGAACTGCTCGGTGAACCCCAGACACTTGCATTGAGACAAAGCCCAAAGAAAAAAGGAGGCCGCTCTGGAGTGCTTTCGGCCCCTAAGCTTGCCCAGCCAGATTTCATAACATCGGTTATGCAGTTTGGAGATGAAGCAGAGGATTCCAATGAAGACTCTGAGTCGGGACAACCAACAATGTTGCTCAACTCGCCTGCGAAGCGCATGCCACAGCCTCCATCGTCACCGAAGGAAACGATGCAATCTCCGGCTAAGCGAGGCCCAACAGATAACATGTTTATTGGCACTGCCTGTAACATATCGGGCCAGGCAGTTTCATCGGACGGCGCAAACGCTGCCGCCAAATCAACTCTTTTGGCATCTCCTGCTAAGCGCCCAGCATCCCCCATCAAAGGCTTTGGCCCTGCCCCGATCTCACAAGGACAAGGAAGCCAAAAGGTCTCTCTTCTGTCATCACCTGCTAAGCGTCCTGGGTCTGCGTTCAAGCTACCAAGCAGACCGTTCGACATATCTGCAGCAGTGCCGTCTCTTCCCACTATGCAGGCTAGTCCTACCCCAGATTCAGAGCCACAGACCCACGACAATGAATCTGACAAGGAGAAAGCCAATAGCAGAAAACCATCTCAGCTCCTCATGGCGGAGGAAGAAACCACTTCCGATCCCTTCCGGGGAAGAGGACTCCTCTTTAGACAGGGGCTTCCTAGCTTGAAGTTACCTCAAAGAAAGTCCGGTGGTGCGACTTCTAAAGAAGATCTTACAGGTGATATATTTGCGCCAGTTCGCCGTGCTTCTTCAACTTCTATTGTGCCAGGGGACAAGAACGAACCTCCCATTGAAGAAGACGAATATGAAGAAGTTGAAGAGGAGGAAGTCGTTGAAGATGAACATCATGACGCTGAGGATGAAGATAGCATGGCTCTTTCCGATGATGAGACGACGGAGGCTATCACTCTTAATGACGCTCAAATCCAGATTCAAGAAGATGTAGAGATGCTATCGCCGCGTAGAAGTAGGCCATCTGAACATCCAGCTGAAGAAGACGAGTCTAATGACATGGAAGATGATGAAGAAGCTAACACAGCTGAGGTTTCATCAAAAGAGAACACCATGGAAGATGACCAAAGTGCTATCTCTGATCACCCTGAAGACAGTCTTCACGATTCCTCCATGACCAAAGCCCAAAATGACGATGACACTATCGAAGAGATTGAGGATGATGAAGAGAAACCTCAGGAAGATGCTCAACCTACGCCAAAATCAGCTACTCCACGCCGTCGATCACCGAAGAAGACGAGCAGCGCGTATAGTCTACGTGACAAGGACATGGCTGATTATGATATGGACACTGATTCCGATGACTCTGATGACACGAGACAGCTCCCACATCCCTACCTTAATGCGCCAGTCACTCCCTCGGCATCCCGCCGTACTGGCGCCGCACAAACTCCAAGTACTGCTCGTACTTTCAAAGCCAGGATATCCGGTGGGTTCACTCCCTTGGTCAATCGTTTTGATGTTTGGGTTCCAGATGCACCAATTATTCATTCTCCCGTCAAGCCAAAACAACAACAGTTGGAACAGGAAGATGAATCAGAGGAGCAGACCGAGGAGCAGGGTGAGAAGCGAATCGACGATCATGATAAGGACGAGCTAGATGAATCTAGTATCGATAGGTCCCAAGAAGTCAAGGACCAGGATGAGGGATCTCCAGAACAGACGTACGAACAAGAACAAGATCTCGAGAGTAACGAACATGAACATGATCACGATCACAATCTTGACCATGATCAGGATGACGACCACGACGACCATCTCAATGCCGAGTTCGACGAGGATGAGATGGAGATGGAAGGTGACAACATGTCGAATCTTTCCGGCCTTAATCTTCGTTCTAGCATCTCAGTTGCGCATGAACGTTACGATTTGACGTCATCTTTTGCTGAGCATGAAGTTGAAGCCGCCATTGAGGCTGATATCGATGCTCGCTACGATGTGACTGAAGATGAAGACGAATATGAAGCTTCAATGATGGATGAAGATGGATTTGACGATATGGAAGTGACTGAAGAGGATATTGCTCTCGCCACTGAGGCACAAGAAATGTCTTTACTTGAACCCGAAGACATCGAAGAGCTCAACAGATCCTATCAAGAAGAAGAGGATGAAAATGAACAGTACGATGAAGACACTGAGGAAGATATGGACGTTCAACAAGAGGAGTACGAGGTCGATGAAGAATTTCCAATTGATCCTGCTCTGGAAGGTGAAGAATATGACATGACCACCGAGGTTCCTCCTGTCACACCAGTCCGCCATATAACGCGCGAGTTCCATACAGTTTCTAAGGTTCCCCTAAAGAGCGGCGATGATTCTTCTCCATCTACATCAGCCAATCGCAGAAAGAGTTTTGGGGTCTCACGTCTACCCGCTACCCGACACTCCATCGGCCACACACCAGCTTCACCTGCCGCTTCTAATGAAATGGCACAAGATCCAATAACACCAGCTCGCTCTGAAGCAAAATGGACAGAATCTAGTACTCCGTTACAAACGCCTAGTAGGGTCAATGCTACGGCCTTGGCAGGTGCTATAATCTTTGTAGATGTGTATACTGCAGATGGCACAGAGGCTAGCGCACTCTTTGTAGAGCTTTTAACACAACTAGGCGCCAAGTGTGTACCAGCATGGACGTGGGATCCGCAAGATCCCAACCAGATCGGCAAAATCGGCATAACCCACGTTGTTTTCAAGGATGGGAGTAATCGTACGCTGGACAAGGTCATGGAAGCGCAAGGTGTTGTACATTGTGTTGGTGTTAGCTGGGTGCTTGAGTAAGTTGACATGTTTAATCTTCTTATGTTTTTGGCTATTAACTAACTGTCTCTCTTTATAGTTGTGAACGGGAGAATGCGTGGGTTGAAGAACCACCTTATTACGTTATTCCCGGCTTCACACCCCGAAGCTCTCGTCGCAAGACCACTGGCATGCTAGGCTCCAAATCCCCAGTCACCCCCATCCGTGGTGGCCGCAGGCGTAGTAGCCGACGCCAGAGTACGGTCTGGGAGCGGACTCCAACGGACAATGACCATGGCTTCCGAGATGACAACGACGAAACTACATGGCAGCTTTCACCAGTACCAGTGACACCAGCGCCTGACGCTATTGCGCGGTATGCTGCCATGTTGCCTCCTGAGACGCCTTCGCCTGATGAGCGCCACGAGGAGATGGGCGACTACACACCACCCAACAATAATGGCACTGATCCTAATGAGATGGACGAGGACCGTGCGGCGATGCTCCAGCAGACCTGTCCGCCACCAAAGAGACAGACGGGTTCTCGGCCAAGCGTGTCGTGGATGACACCTGAAAAGGAGCCTCAGAAGAATGTCATGATGCGGCTTTTAGCAGCGCGGAGAAAGAGTCTTCAGTTTGCGCCCAAGGTCAGCAGTCCGCTAGCCAAGCAGTGGAAGCAGCGGGAACACTGATAACACGAAATGTGAGGGGAGATATACACGGGTGGATCAAATAATCATGTAAGCATAAACTATAACTACTATAAACTTCACTACTGGTAGTACTATTCCGAACAGATCCCTCCTATGGGATAGACATGGCATGGATAGGCGGCGCAGGACTTTGGCTGGCTTGGTTTCGTATGGAAGGTTTGTTATGGGGCTGGTACAGTATATACATAAAGTGGACATTGAACTTGGGCCATTATCTGTTTTTTCATGAGTTATCTTGGTATTGCTAGAAGGGACTTTTTAATTATTTTGCTTTTTATGATAGCATGAAGACAACGTCAAATTATGTATTATTTTTATATCGATGTTATGCTTGAGAATTAGGGTTATATGTAATTCTTAACCCTGTGATAAAGGACGCGCGTTTCGGCATGACGACGGTACTTAGACTAACTAACTGATGCTCGAAAGTATTGAAAACAAATCGCCCTGTCCATGTTCAAATTCTGAATTATAGCAAATAATTATCTTCTTTTCCCATTCACATTGAAAATGTATTTCAAACAACATTTGTAGCGTTGATTTTTTACATTGCGACTGATATTTTTTGCTTGAAGTTGTTTTTCTTTGCCGTTTTGTTTGATCTGAGATAAGCTTAGACCTACACTGTTCTTCTATTTCCCACTTGATCTTGATTTTATCTCTTTCCTTTCTCTTCAAGAGGCAAAGAACGAGCCAACAAATGAAGAGCATACTCACTGACTATACATGTCTAACGGCGGCAACGATATCGCTTCTGAGCGTTGCAAACGCAGTTGCAACACCATTCGAGCAGAAACCACTGTTCAAAGATGGATCAGTTGGTATTGATAAGGCAGCTGAGACTATAGTGTTGGAAGAATCGCGGTGGAAACTGGACTTTGGGTCCTCAGCACCGCATCTGTTTGCGTCGGCATATTCACTACTACAGCAATGGAGTAACACAATCTTTCCGGTTGGACACAGTGTGGCGCTAGTCGAGATTCCGGCGTACACGATGCTGTATCATGGACGACTGAACGCGGACACTCCACCTAGTCCGGAATGGTTGTCACTTGATGTGTAAGTAGATATTGACTAACATGAGTATTTGGAGACTCCGAGACTGACGTGTGTCATAGGGAGATGGCTTACGGTATCATGGGATCCACGAGGACTTCTCACCTGCTGACTTTCCAGTCGAAACGGCGCGTCAAGTGCCTATATTTTGATGGTGAATCAGCGACGTTGATGGGGACCGGACGGATGGACGTACAGATGCTTCACATCTTTGGCAATACGACTGGGCCACCATCATCTGGACGTCACTTTGATTTACTCGGTGCCGAATATCTTCGGGCCGTCGGTCTGTGTGACTGGATTTCACAGGAGAAGCTGGGTGGCCGAGGCTGGGGCGTCGAAGGTATCGTGCGTATGAATGCTGGGTTTGAAGTGATCTGGTGCGACTTCTTGAGTGACTCGCTAGAATTGATGAGTAGGCTGGATGTCACGGCGCCGTTGCTTAACAAGGCAGATACGGAAGAGACGGCGGGCCCGGATACTGCTGTGTCTTCCGATGCTCTTTTGATCACTGACGCTGACGATGATGACGATGTCCGCGATCAATATCCAATTCCTCCCCAGCCAACCAGAACCGACCGCTCGGCGCAGCCTACTGGAAACATGCCACCGCCTAACTGGCGCCAAGCTGAAGATGAGCCCTTTCTAGCCGCGCAGAGCTGGGGTTGGTTTCTCAGCGCTACATACCACTATGGTGCCTTACGGGCTAGCCGCGGTATCGGCGAAGAACGACTCTCGATTGCGGGCTGTGGCGGAGCGATAGCTAGTTACTATGCACTAAGTCGTCACAATGCCGGCTTCGAACTGGAACATCGTGAAGAAGAAAAGGCGCGACTGAATCTAACGAGTGATGGGCGCTGGATGGGAGCTAGAACTGTTGCTGCTGCACAAGACGGAGTTGAGGATGAGGAAACGTGGATAGAGGGCTTAACGCAGCTGGGAAGAAGACGGCGCTACCATTCTCTGGAAAATGCGACAGAAGCAGATGCGCGCGTAGTCAGAGATATGTCAGCTGAGATTATCCGGCGCCATATGCACTCAAGCCAGTCGGAGTGTTCGGGTATCGACTGGATCGGTACGATGCGGGAGATTGTGCAGCGTTCTGCTAACCACCTCAAGGTCCTCGAAACCATAATCGGCGACTATCCCAGCGACGCAACTAACACTACGGAAGTCACGGCGTGGCAAAAGCGTCTTCGTGGTCTTAGCCATATGTTCTTAGTGCCGTTTTTGGAGTATCCCACTACGACGCAGATGCAATTGGGACAAAACAATGATGTTTGGGGCACAGAATCAGATGTCTACAAAAAGGCTTTTGCGCGCTGTAAATATCATTACACGAGAAGACTTCACGAACCTAAAATAGCAGAGCAACTCGCCCCAGAAGAAGCCGACATGTTATGGGCCGTCGAAGAGACGAACGGAAATATCTGCAGAGTTTTGCTTACCGTTGGCTTTGATATCGAAAGACACGCCATATCCCTAACGCCGTCCTCTCAAACAAGCAGCCAATTGGACGACTGGAAGCCCGCCGCTCAAAAATGGCACAAGGATATTGCTGAACTACGGGCTTGGTTGGGCTGGGAGGGTGAGTATCTTGGCTGCGAAACACAGTGTGCTTGGGATGAGCGCTGCTATATTCCCATGTGGCCTATGATTCACTCAGATATGCCTAAGGGTCCGGATCATGGAGAGGGTGGTGGCCATGGTCCAGGACGTCCGTCGCATGGAGACGGGGGTCATGGAGGTCACGAAGGAAGACCGGGCTGGGGAGGACCAGGTCGGGGTGGCCACGGAGGCGGCCCCCCTGGCGGCCCTGGCGGCCCGGATGGTCTGATTATTTTGAAACAGGATGGTCTTCGTCTTTTTTGCCCCAAGTTATAGCACATCTCAACAAGAAAAAAAGAGGTGCAATAACATGAAACAATATCACAAAAAAGAGGCACAGAATATTAAAGAGAAGAAAAAAACCACTTTACGCCATCTCCGTAACAACGCCCTCAATTCTTTGGTTTAAATCGAGGGGGCGTGTGGCAACGCTTCTTTCTCTTTGCTATAACACGCGCAGACTTGAAAAGCAACAGCGTGAACTTTTGATATTTCTTTGCTGTTTTTAATACTTGTATTCCTGAGACAATCGTCAAGTGTCTTCCTTATTATTTCTTTTCATGTTTCTCAGATATCTGGAAAGCACAGGCTAGCGCTGTTTGAGAATATAGAGTAGAGTGAGAATAAGATATCGATTTGCCATCAATAGCAGCAAAACTCACATATCAGTTACGTCGACCAGAGTACGTATGCCAAAATGCACGTAATCGCTTTTTCTTTGATATGTAATACCTGCCTTAAATCGCGTAAGTCTATCATGTTAGCCGCCCTGACCCTTTCTTTCTTGGGACTTTGACTGCTTTTCTAGGGTTTACGTGTCCCCATTCATTTCATCTTTTGGGAATCTAAAAATAAACATTAACCAGTATAGCAAACAAAGCCTCGTTTTCTATTCATTCACCTTCCCATATTAACGCGATTGGTTCATTGAACGAAAAAAAGAATACGATCTATGGCAGAATATATTTCTTTGTTCATAGCTCATAATCAGTTACATCGATTTACAAATATTTTATTGATTAAGGGTCCCGACATCACGGTCATACTAAAACGAAAAAAAAGCCTGCGATTCTATCAAATGGCCAAGTCTCGCCTCTTCTTGAGATACTGAATGTTCAAAGACTTCCTATTGGTTCGTCAAGCGAGTGCGAAATGCGCTTATCCTCTTTTTCTTACTTTGTCTTGCTCTCTTGCAAATCACATCAAGCCCTAGCTCGTAAACCTGCTCAATAGTCGGTTTCTACCAGGGTTGCCTCAGCCGTATAAACCCTAACATACGTTCTGGAAAAACACCACCGCGTACCAAGCTTAACAGGTTTAGGCTGTCAATTCGGGATCAGCTATTGTTTTGACAACAAAGAAAAAGTGGATACCTTTCCATGTCAAAAAATTGAGAAACACCGTCATGCTTTTGAGTTTTTTGCCCTATAGCTGAAGCTTAACTTTTACTCTTCTTTCTTTCCACCTTTTGTTTGGCCTTTACCTAGACGCATGACTAATCTATGCATAAATTAGTAAGCTGCGTTAGTATTAGTCCTAAAACAGCTGCATAAAAACACAACAAACGTTAATAGTTTTATTTTGTGTGTTCTCTCATTGGACAATAAAATGGCTAGTAAACCTTGAATTAGAATAGTATATAGTAGCAAAATACAACTGTTAACTATCCCACTAACTATATAGCGGTGTATACGTAAGCATAGAGGTGGTCCATTTTATGTCTGGATCACAACTAGACTTAATTTTTTCTTTGAAGTAATCGTGGTTGCATACACCCCTCAATATGCGAAACTTGAAGATAAAGCTATCGAAAAATAACTAACTATAACTAATAGCTAGTTTGTATTAGAGTATTGTTCTGATTGTATAAGAAACCCCTCCTCTTATTGAGTAGCCAATCGATATACAATAAACATCGTATAATCTCGTTGACTGAAGCTAGTGAGTTTGATTGTTTTTGGAGAATTATTCAATGATCTATTGGCTATGACTACGAACACAGCTTGTTAGGTATGTTGTTTGAATTTGAATATAGTGGGTTGATCTTGTTCATGGGATTTGATTTAATCCCAATCCAAGTCATGGCAATGAGGATGGGTTGTATTTTCGCTTTACATCTTTTACCGCTTTTAGTAAATAGAGCAGAGAAGTCGGTCTGGATCTTTTTTGTACCCCTCAATTATTTGAATGTAGTAGTAAAGAAAAAGTAAACGGCAAGCTTTGAATACTAGTAGTATTAGTTATTCGATGGATCGATCCGTCCATCTTAGCCGGCCATTCATTAGTATTACTTAGTTGTATTTGAATTTACAACTATATACATATATGTATATATGTTTCCAACCCCGCAATTATATACTAATAAAAAGGCATTAAATGCAGACCGCCAGAAGCCCAGCGATTTAAAAACACCAAGAAACATTCACATTGATTAGAGATAACTAGCTGCTGTTGAATATATAAAAACCAATAATAATAATGAAACAGCGTTATTACCAGGGCCTCGCTAGATTAACAGCGCATCAGACAAGAACACAAAGGCTATTTACAAATAAACACTGTATGAAATCCAAAATACTAAACGAAATAGTCTAGTCCAGCCCAGCCCGACATTAACGCCAACATTTGACATTAGATACAAACTCAGAGATAAACTTGAAAATGTAACTTGGACACATGAAGAACGAAGACCCTTTGTCTTGCTTAGCACCACGTCCACCTTATCTTAGCACGTATAAATAACAAACGACAAAACGACGACAATCAGAAATCCGCCTGCAAGCTGTCAAACGCACCGCTCTGTCTTTCAGAAAATAAAAAAGAGTATTTATCACTCTTTAGCTCTGAAATAGACCCTTGTTCATGCAATGCCATGCAATACTCACATATGCGTACATACAGACATTAATAGACAACTCTTTTATAGTGTACTACTCACTATTTGTTACATTAGTACAAGTATCCTAATGTCCATCACTTCTTCCCTTCTTCCTGAGGCTATCGCTACCGCTTCCGTTGCCGCTTTATAGTCCCTGCTGCATTATGCGTTGTCGCTCCATCCATATCTATGCCCAGCCTATTTGTATTATATATGTATCTACGACAAGATATAGACAGCCCCGGAGCGTTTTTCTTAATTTGATCTGTCGTGTCTATCTATTATGTGTTCTTTTTGTTGTTTTGTTGATATCGCTTCTTTTCTACCCCCTCCCCCTCTATCCTTCTGTTATTCCTGCCGTCTTCGCTCAACGTCACTCGCATCTAATCCTGACGGGAACAAGGAAAAAAATAGAGATGTGAGGGGAAGATGGAAGACATCGTCATTCTGCCTGAAATTGCTCGCTACGATGCACTTAGAATGGAAGTTTTTTTACCCTTACTTTTTGTGCGATGGGGCAAAATGGTAAGCCTGCAGATTTTCATTGTGTGATATTGGTATCGGCGGTTTAGGGCAAACACACAAGACCTATTCACATACAAATATACTTCGTTATATCTATAATTTTCTCTTAGTACATGCTACTATTGTCATGTCTCTATATGATACTGATTCATGTTTGCTACAAAAAGAAAGCTCAAATAATAATACCACCCTTGTTGGTTCAATTTGTTTGATCAGACACTAAATTGAGCATGATTGCATTTTATCAGTCACAAGTTGAAGCAGAAAATGCCAAGACGATTGCATCGATATAACTCTGATATTCATTGACCCGACCAACAAGCTGTCGCTCTTATCTTGTCCTATGTGCTCCCTTTTCTTTTTGCTATGTGACCCGCGGCCTATCCATCTATATACATCTATACATGTGATTTGATGGCACATGGACAATAAGTGGCCTCAAATGACTCTCCTACAACTAGTTCGTATCCAACACTGCCTTTTACTGGCTTGTGTATACGCCTGACTGAGCCTTTGTTTATTTTAATGTCCGTTTCTTAGCGACTTAGAGCTTCTATAAACAACAACAAAGAAAGACAGGACGGTTCGATTTTGATCTACGGATTGAATGCGACCCGTCCAACTAGAAAGTGTGACAGTTTGGGCTTGACTCATCAGAGCATTTTAGCTTAGCTTAGGTCTAGCCAAGTTTTAATTGGCTCTCTTTTCGATCGACAGCGGATAGACTAAAGGCACGTTCCCTAGACTAAAAAAGTAGACTAGAACCCTGTGTAAAATATCTCTTTGATTCAAACAATCCCATTCCTCCCTTCTCCAGTGACTGATCGACTCTATGGCCGCTAGGCATTGTCAATAGCTGTCTGTAATAGCGCTAAAAAAAAAAAGTCAAAGTCAAACTATTTGCCATTGTCAAGACATGTGAACAGGAGGACGCTAAGAAACGAGATAAAGCCGGACCAGCACCGATGATTTATCTTCTCTCAATTGTGTTTGCTCGTCTCTGGTTGGTTGTCACACGTCCATTTTCGGAACAAACAGCTTCAGTCACATATTGTTCACACAGATATCACAAACACAACAGCGAAAACTATAAGCCTATAGGCGTAAAAATATCGTAGAAATGGCCAATCAATTGGTTACTAAACATGTAGTAATTTTAAGGCCGTAAAACGCGAATGTCACGTTTGCCCCAAGGTTTGTTGGGGGGGGAATAAAAGGGCACCATACATATATGTATATGTATAAAAGTATTTGTTTGCTCTGTTGATCTTGACCCTAATACAGTAAAACCCAACGAATCAACAACACATATTGATATCTCGGGCATTCGCCACTCACCCTTGGAGGCCAAGATGTCTTTGGTGTGATATCTCCAGTTACATAATATCTATATACTAGGCACTATAAGAAAGGGATAGAATGTTAATTTTCTACGCAAACGCGAGCGTTTCTAAAACGCCGTTGCGATTGGGACAGTGATTGAGAGATCACATTTGAGTAGTCATTCAATAGCCACAGAATATATTGCCAGGGAGAAAAAGGAAAACCCAGAATACATATGAAAATACGTAGATGCTAAGAAGGCTCAAACATAGCTATAAATGTGATATTGGCCGTCTCTTTACCCCCTCACATTAAAACTCATCAAATTCCTGTCATCTATCAAACTGCATTACCAATCATGATCCAAGTGAATAAACAGCTTCCTATTGAATTCTTAGCACCTAAAATAAGATAAGATAGAAAAGCGCCCCGATGCAAGCGATGCCTGTTAATCGTCCAGGTAGTTTAGTGAGCAGTCACAAATACTAAAGCCTAAGGACTCCTCTATAGTCCACTAAACATGCCCACTGAAGACCATCCCTAGTTCAGCCATATCTGCCCTAAAAGCAAGATCTCCCCATCCCTTATAACAGAAATATGATAACTACAGAATTTTTTAGCGTTCACGCCGAGAATTCTCCTCCCCAAGCAAGGAACACAACCCAAGCCATACGATATGACAGCTCACTTTTTTATGTACTCATCGTTACAATGAGCAGTGGATAAAACACTTTTCGCGCATAAGAGCTGGACCAGCTGAAAAAAGGAATAGAAAAACACATACTACACAAAAAAAAATACAAGGTGCCCCTCATTTGCCCTGTTAGTTGCTATAATCCGAAGTTGACATATAGTATCTCACAAAAAAAATAAGAGATCAGGGTTTTTTTCTGTATATGGAAAAAGGCCCAACCAACATCGTAAAATAGAGGAACAAGAAAAAGGGAAGAAACGGAGAAGGTATGTTGTTTGTCATATGCTGAATACACATTCAAACGCTCTGTTCGGCTTCAACACTGCATTTGGCTATAACAATAGAATATTCACAGTGATGGTACTTTTTTTACTCGTCCTCTTTCTATACTTCCAATGGTTGTTGGTCACCCAAAGCTACCTACCTTCTCTTCACTCATCCCTTCGTTCTCGTTCGCTCTACTGCGAAATCAAACGTTGCGTTCGCTCAGTCATCCCTTCTATGCAGTTGCATAACACACACACATTTCATTTGTTCTCCTTTCTTTGCTCTTCACATTCCAGAGAGTTCATGATCCAGATTTGTGGTTTAGTCTTGTTTTATGCTGACCCAACACGAAGCGATTGTTTTATGAAGAACGCGAATTATATGTATATCTGTAAAACGAAAAAGGATGAGACAAGGTTATTGTGCAACTAGCTCATGTTAACCCTGTTATAATGTACGCTTAACCCTTATGTAAGGACAAGCTTGAGCACTTCATTATTAGTTCACAATTTTGGCACTGATGTTCGATTCTTCTTCATACGACACCAACTGATTTACACCACTGCAATCGAGAAATTGGCTTATAACTATCATGATAACCACCGAAAAAAAACGAAAAAGGATCATACCAAGAGGAAAAAGAAAAGGGTTTTTGGTACTATGGAAAAACCAACGGCCTGGAAAATCCTAAGCCGTCTCGGATCGCTAGCGGAAGCATATCCGAGTAAATCAAGAACCAACGTCTAGACCCCATCATAGAGAAAAAGGCATTTACCTTACTAGAAGACTACAACGTTGTACTTAACTTGGTCTTTTGGACCGGTTAAATCGGTCAGGGTAGATGACTGACTATTATATCGCAGTGTGATAATAACATGAATAGAGGGGAAATGAGAAAAAAAGAAATAAAGCTGGACGAAGTTGTTCCATCGTTTTAATGAGAACAAAAAGCGGGATATCAAAGACATCTAAGACCATGACAGCTGAGAAGGGCGTGTTTGTGTTGTTCGTGGCTTTTCTGGTCTGTCACCCTTCTCATTAACTCGTACACATTGTCTCTTTTTATTTTATTTTTTACTTTCTGGTGGCTTTCAAAAGAAGGAGTAGAAGAAGAAGAAAAGCCTCTAAGACAAAGAGGAAAGTAAAGGTGTTATTCAACGGCACGGGGAAGATTTGACATCAACTCCTAGATGTCTATGGATCTCTGATACAATATACCGATTTTATTTTTTAGTCATATCTAGTAGAAAAAAGAAACAAAAAAGCCACTCATGATCGAAGGGAGGCTGGACGATATGTTTCATATCCCCTTGCTATTATACTATCTTATTAATTATATATGAGATTTGTGGACATCATATTCGTGCGCGAACAAGCACAGCTGAAGCCATCGCGGGACGGAATGCGGAAGGGAGGCAGATTTATAATATATGATCAGTAGTACCACTATGTCGTGTTATACGTAGGTTGGTTGAAGTATTTGTTACGTGGGTCTCACATGATGTAAGTTCATCAATGAATAACGACATAGAAATTCTTACAAATAGAAAGACTGGGTGCATTACTGACAGAAACTCAAAAGAAGCATCGACTTAAAATGCATCATGTTCACGTCAGAAATGAACTGTGACGTTAGTTTCTTCGCCAAATGCATTTCATTTCATGCGCCTAATCAGTTTGTCAAGTGGATACATTGTGTACAGACAGAATATAACGACATATAGAACGACAGGAAACAAGACAAGGGCTATTGTTCTTGACAGTATGATTTAACCGACAATATGCCGTCGTCGTCTCTATCTGTATGTGTACATGTGTATTTGACAACTTCTTTTTTGCATGGTTTTATGCAAGCATTATATTCAAAATTGATTTTTATGCGAACAACATGCAAACATGATTCTTTTGTAAGACTCAACGTAAGAACATGAAATGAGGCGGAAAATCCGGGGTTTATGCATGCATGAACCTAAACAAATCCAAGGTTCTTGACGTTTTTTTCTTGTTCTACCACATGCAGTTGTATGTATACAGTATTTTATATACAGATATTCACATGTATGTATGTATGGCTTATTCCCCAGGTGGCAAAACCAGCAGCCCCAATGCTAGATATCCATCAGACAAGACGAAATATCTCGTAACCGAGGCTTACAATTTTCTTTTCTTTTCTATTTTCCTGTCGAACACAGGGATTAAGCAAAGGCAGAACGCCGACCTCGTTTTTTTGCTTTGGCGTTCACATGCAGGCTCGTCTATAACTTAAATAGTACAAGGCACTTACGTCTAAAACTATGGCTTTGTTCGTAAACTATGTATCGTAGCAAGATGATCAAAGCGAATAATATTTGTTCTTCTCCAATTTCTCGGACTTGTTCTAGAGTCAATGTCACAAATTTTGGCTATGCTTTCTTGAAGAAGCTAGCGCCGGCCAAACTACGGGAACAAGGTCAGATTTAGACAGGATGGTCAAGTTGGCAGGTTTTCATCTCCAAGTTTTGACAATTGTTATATGAAAAGGGAATAGTTAGATGAACGTAAATATCAATGCGAATAATAAACCAACCATATATGTGGTATTTTTTCTTTTTCATTACTTGGCGTGTTAGAACAACAGAAAGAACAAAAGAAACGAATGAATAAAAGGCCTCGTTTGATTTCCATAAGTCCGGATGGATGGCTGGATTGCATGTGTCTGTTTTTTGCGTAGAGAGAAATATAAAAGAAAAGAAAATCAAAACCAAAGCAAATGTCCGTGTTACTCCGGGCATAGTATTGTCCCAACTAGCCCAAGAGAAATAGCCAGTTTATGCTTTAGTTGGGTCCTAGTTAAGCAGCTGAACTTCTATGCCCTGGTCTATATGCATGTTGCTTATTGTGTGTACATGTGTGTACACAATTATTATTATTGTAAAGAGCCCAGCAAGTCTGTTCAAAAACGCTCAGCTACTGTTTTCGTTTAAATTATCTGGGGTAACAAAAACTTTCTAGTATGGTCTATTTGATTCCTCTACTTGGTGATCTCTATCTCAACTCTATCCAACTATTATATTATCATGTTTTTTTTT